>JAODAL010011174.1:0-101227 GCA_025379985.1 Phyllomedusa bahiana | reverse complement strand
AATGGCCCCCATCAAAATAAGTTTTTTTTTAAGCCTATCTCAAAAAAAAACCACTAAAAAAAACAAAGCTAAGACCCATGATGAAAACGTCTATACTAAAACCCCACTTTGTTGCCCATAGCAACCAATCAGAGTACCTCTCTCATTTTTCCAGAGCACTATAAGAAATTAAAGCTGAGCTCTAATTTGTTGCTATGGGCTTTGATTGGTTGCTATGGGCAACAAAGTGAATTTTAGACAGTTTTCATACATGTGGTCCTAAAACTTCACTTTTAATATATTTGCTTGAAACAACATTTCAATGTAGATAACATATTTTTAATTACTAATGCCATTCCATTATGACCAATGCTAATGAAACAATTTAAACCATTAGTATACACTCACGTATCCTTGGTTATAGTCTATTGAGTCCCAGGATTCTCATCGTGGAAATCAGTTTTTTCAGATGTCCAAACTATATCAACTCTCACAACATGATAAAGAAGGGTATAGAGGGAGAACAATAATATCCACTAATCTGGGGTCTCCAAAAGGGTGAACAATAAAAGGAAGGGGATATATGTCCCTACTCAACACCTACCTATTTGGTGGGGTAGTAGCCCCAAGAAGGGCATCCTCTCCCTAGGGTGGCTTTCCCTGATATACCTTAACCTAGTGTATAAATAATATCAATAGACTAGACCTATATAGGGATCGTGTAGCAATATCTATAAACACTACAGCTATGCAGTGTACAAGTCGCAACTAGAGTATACAAAAAAGATAGATTGTCACATATAAGTTGCAGAATACCTATATACCCGATGCGTTTACCCGTATTTTCAATAACGGTTCTTCAGGGGAGCTGTAGAGTAATTCAGATAAAGAGTCGGGGTAACTAATGGAAGGATAAACTTCTGTGGGGATTAGGAGTACTAAATTTAGACCCACAGATAGCAACCGTGGCAAAACAATCTTATATGGATAGCCATGGTTATAATGGAGTGGCATTAGTAATTAAGAATATCTTATCTACGTTGAAATGTTGTTTTAAATAAATATATTAAAAGTGATGTTTTAGTCCTTTTGTTTTTCAGTGAGACATTAAAGAATACAACAAAAAAGAAGCCCTTACATTGCAGAAAACTTCTCTTAGAATACAAGGGATGAAAAACAAATTGTTCAGAAGACCAAAATAGGTCATGGAGGTTTTCTATTTTAAGCGTTTATGGCAAATTCATAGACCCCTATTCTGGAGTGCAGGTTTTAAATGTTTATGATATTTTCTGTGGATATGCCCTAAATGTTTAAAAAGGGAACATCCAGGCTGGGACTGGCCCACAGGAGAACAGGGGAAAGGCCCGGTGGGCTACTGAGTGCGACAGACCTGGAGTTTTTTTTAAACTGCATATACATCCCTGGGAGAGGCAGAATGGCAGAGTATAAGAGGCATGTACAGCAGCTGTAGGATGGGCACCCAGAATCAACTCCATTGGTGGGCCCCCAGAATGAAATTCCACTTGTTGGGCCTAGGCACCCCAGTCTGACACTGGGAATATCTCTTTAAGGGGTAGGACGTACCGTGGGAAAAAAGTATTTAGTCAGCCACCAATTGTGCAAGTTCTCCCACTTGAAAAGATGAGAGAGGCCTGTAATTGACATCATAGGTCGACCTCAACTATGAGAGACAAAATGAGAAAACAAATCCAGAAAATCACATTGTCTGATTTGGAAAGAATTTGTTTGCAAATTATGGTGGAAAATAAATATTTGTTCAATAACAAAAGTTCATCTCAATACTTTGTTATATATCCTTTGTTGGCAATGACAGAGGTCAAATGTTTTCTGTAAGTCTTCACAAGGTTGGCCCACACTGTTGCTGGTATGTTGTCCCATTCCTCCATGCAGATCTTCTCTAGAGCAGTGATGTTTTGGGGCTGTCGCTGGGCAACACGGACTTTCAACTCCCTCCAAAGGTTTTCTAATGGGTTGAGATCTGGAGACTGGCTGGGCCACTCCAGGACCTTAAAATACTTCTTATGAAGCCACTCCTTCCTTGGCCTGGCAGTGTGCTTTGGATCATTGTCATGCTGAAAGACCCAGACACGTTTTATCTTCAATGCTCTTGCTGATGGAAGGAGGTTTGCACACAAAATCTTACGATACATGGCCCCATTCATTCTTTTACGTACATGGATCAGTTGTCCTGGTCCCTTTGCAGAGAAACAGCCCCAAAGCATTATGTTGCCACCCCCATGCTTCACAGTAGGTATGGTGTTCTTTGGATGCAACTCAGCATTCTCTCTCCTCCAAACACGATGAGTTGTGTTTCTACCAAACAGTTCTACTTTGGTTTCATCTGACCATATGACATTCTCCCAATACTCTTCTGGATCATCCAAATGCTCTCTAGCAAACTTCAGACAGGCCCGGATATGTACTGGCTTAAGCAGGGGGACACGTCTGGCACTGCAGGATCTGAGTCCCTGGTGGCGTAGTGTGTTACTGATGGTAGCTTTTGTTACGTTGGTCCCAGCTCTCTGCAGGTCATTCACTAGGTCCCTCCATGTGGTTCTGGGATTTTTGCTCACCGTTCTTGTGATCATTTTGACCCCACGGGGTGAGATCTTGCGTGGAGCCCCAGATCGAGGGAGATTATCAGTGGTCTTGTATGCCTTCCATTTTCTAATTCTTGCTCCCACAGTTGATTTCTTCACACCAAGCTGTTTGCCTATTGCAGATTCAGTCTTCCCAGCCCGGTGCAGGGCTACAATTTTGTTTCTGGTGTCCTTCGACAGCTCTTTGGTCTTCACCATAGTGGAGTTTGGTGTGTGACTGTTTGAGGTTGTGGACAGGTGTCTTTTATACTGATACCAAGTTCAAACAGGGGCCATTACTACAGGTAATGAGTGGAGGACAGAGGAGCCTCTTAAGGAGTTACAGGTCTGTGAGTCAGAAATCTTGCTTGTTTGTTATTGACCAAATACTTATTTTCCACCATAATTTACAAATAAATTCTTTCCAAATCAGACAATGTGATTTTCTGGATTTGTTTTCTCATTTTGTCTCTCGTAGTTGAGGTCGACCTATGATGTCAGTTACAGGCCTCTCTCATCTTTTTAAGTGGGAGAACTTGCACAATTGGTGGCTGACTAAATGCTTTTTCCCCCCACTGTAAATGATAAGATTATTCATCACTGAATTACATGATAACTACTAATGCTTTAGTCATTTACCTTGGCTTCTTAAATTGTTATGTCTGATACAGTGAATAACTTGGGGGTCATTTAACAACGTTGCTAAAAGATGCAGATCTGTATGAACACCATAGCAACCAGACTTCTGCCTTCATTGTCTGAGACATGTGTTATGCATGGATTTAGCATTTACTACGTGACTAGAAGGCACCAGACACGCTTTCTATTTGCATCACTACATTTCTTGAGACCTTCTTTTATTCTGATGCCCGAGCTGTTTCTAAATCATTCTCCAGTATTAAATGTGGTGCGGTGCTAATGAAAAAGACTGCGAACAAAAAACGACATCCACCTTCGCAGCCAATCCTTATTAATGCTTCAATGCATCTAAAAAAATTAAGCTACTTTGCAAATAGTCTTTATTTAAAAAATTTTTTTACCATTTATTTTTTCAACAGCACCTATGCAGACCTACTGTAGGTGCGTCAAGACTAGTAGACTATAAACAAGCCCTCGATAGCGAGATCCTGAGGAGATGCCTTCCTCCAGTTGTTCTAGCTGTCCTAGGGTATAAATCTTTCTTCTGAAATGTTGGATTCCCGTTTAAAAGAAGATGAGTGCAGCAAGTTTACATCGTGGTAAAACCCCGTTAAGAGGTGGCTCCCTGCTTATCTAGTACTGGTTATCTAGTACTGCTGGAACTTTGTTCTAGTGCTCAGCAGCATTACATCAGTTGAACATTGGTGGCACATCCTAGCCAGACGCCACCAATATTTTTCTGAGACAATCACTATAATAACAGTTTGTGCAGAGTGCCAGAATCTGTCCCCAGGACACTATTGATGAATCTGTCCTGCCATAGCAGATACAGGATAACGCAGGGTAACCCACTTAGAAGCAGCTATTTTTGTAGATGGTGATTTTCATGATTCCAAAATAATTAAATACACAGTTATAGATTCCAGCAGTGCTCGTTATAGAGAGGGGATGGCAGAGCTCTCTCCGGACTTGGGAGGAACATGACAGCGGTAATACATTAAGATATTTCTTTTCTTCCACCCTAAAAAAGAATTCAACAATTGTTGTGTCTGTCAAGGATTCCAAAGAATATTAATTCCCAAGTAGTAGCTGGCGAATGATAAATTGCAGGGAATCTGTTGATTACGTTCCCTCGTTTTGGAGAGGATGTGGTTAGATATGGGTTCTAATGTATACCCAGTGGGAATCCACTAAAATAAATTGCAACTTACGTTGTATCTTTGGATAATTTCCTGGGACCTTTAATGAACACTCTTGGGTCTTCCTGATGAGGTAGTGACCAAGACAAATCGTTACATCACCTTCATTTACTTATACATGTTCTCGGAACCTTCTGACATTTTCTACATTTTCCATGTTCCATTCAGGGGTATTATGAATACTGTAAATACGGCTTCAGATGCTCTGAACATGGGTATATATGTATTATTAGAGGTGATTCAGTGTTGCTAAAAACCACCATGGTTTTTTCTCTTCCTTGAACAGATGAAAACGGGCGAGTCTTGAGAATCAGTGCTGGAATAAAACACAAACCATCTGTTCAATCTCAGGCGACCAACATTTTGGAATTAATTGAAGAGTTCGAAGAAAAGCCAATCCAGACGCCATTGTGAGTACATTTACTGATCGCAATGAATTGATGGTGATAAATGATGATCAATTATTATGCTGCTTGTTAAAAGAATACTGTTACATAGTGGTATGTCTAGCACAGGGCCTGAACAGGACGGTGCTTGATACAGGGACCCCCTTCTCATGCCCTGCACTAGACATAACATAATGGATCACTTTTGCCTAGAGTGTTCCTTGAAAGGGCAATTTTTGTATAACTTTTGAAGGGGGAGCATCTCTCCTTGAGGCGAGGAGAGCACCAAATGGTGTGTAGAGTTTGTATTGCCTTTTTGCCCTCTACTAAGCATCTGCATATCACAAGGCATTATGGGAAAGGAGCTGAGAAGCTCAAGAGCCCTCTATAGCAGGGGTCCTCAACTCCAGTCCTCACGCCCCACCAACAGGTCATGTTTTCTGGCTTTCCTTAGCATTGCACCAGTGATTTCATTATTGTCAGTGCATTCTGTGGGATATCCTGAAAACATGACCTGTTGGGGGGCTTTGAGGACCAGAGTTGGGGAGCCCTGCTCTATAGGATGTAACAAATCCTCAATTTGCTTTTGACCCACTGGATCTTGAGAAAGCAAAAAGGATATTTAGCCGAGCCAGTATCTCTCATCTCCTCGCCTCAGGAGAGATGTTCCCCTTTCTGAGCCACTCATGCCTCCCACACAGCCAGCCAGTATCACTCTGCTCTGCACTGATGAGGGACAAACATCCCGAAACAGCTGTCTACAGATGAGAGATACTGGCTTGGCTAAATATTCTTTTTGCTTTCTCAAGATCCAAAAGCAAATTGAGGATTTGTTACATCCTATAGAGGGCGCATGAGTTTCTCAGCTCCTTTCCCATAATGACTTGTGATATGTATAACTTTTGGGCACCTAAAGAGTTAAAGGGTTGTCTCACTACCAGGATTCCAAGCAATAGCAAACATAGGGCGGCACCGATCCCAATACTGAACAGCTCCTCAATCAAAATAGCATCAAGTCACGTCACCAATCTTGAAAATATGAGAGTGGTGGTGTTCAGCTCCAAATATAGAACTAGTCCATCCATAAGCGGCACTCACCAGTCTTCTCTTTTCACCACTTTATTGCATATAAAACTCTATTGTATCCACCTGGGAGACAAACACACATCTCATGGCCTGCGGCCGTTTCGCGTACTGGGATGCTTTCTCAGCCATGAGATGTGTATTTGTCTTCCGGCTGGATACAATAGAGTTCACTACCTGGATTGCTTTTTATGTTAAAGATCTTGCAAAAACAAGTCACTTATCAATTTATGTCCTACCTATTCCTAGATATCCCTTTTTGTATGGGCTGCATCAGCTCCTCAGGTTGCTATAGCTACAGACCTGTTGGAACTCTCCTGATAGGCTGACAGCGCTGGTCGCTATAGCTACAGACCTGTTCGATCTCTCCTGATACGCTGCCAGCGCTGTTCACTTTATCTACAGACCTGTTCGATCTCTCCTGATAGGCTGCCAGCGCTGGTCGCTATAGCTACAGACCTGTTTGATCTCTCCTGATAGGCTGCCTGCACTGGTTACTATAGCTATAGACCCGGTGTCCTCAGCAGTAGTAGCCAGTAGAAGTCATGCCACGGTGCCACCCCTGATATCAAAAATGAAACTGAGAAAACAGGACTAAGGTAAGATGAGACAACCCCTTTAAACAAATAAGAGACCATTGTACAGCTTTCTAAACTGCAGTATAAGGGGGTGCACCTCACTTACACCTACAGACTGCATTGTCGTCGTGAGGAACGATCTGTCCTTCACAAAAAGACTCTTGAGTGCTAAGCAAAGCCTAGTGGGTTGCCTGCAATGTTTTTTGTCGAATACCAATACAATTGATAGGGATAGCCTTGGGGTTCACACCGCATTGTGCTCTCCATTGTTGGTATCTGTCAGGATACCAAGAAAAAAGTCACGATGTAGCTGCCGCATTCCCATAGAAATCAATACAGCAAACATAGTCCTATTTTGATCAGTTTTTCTCTGTTTCCTGGCAGTATATGCTTTAAAGGGAACCTGTCACATAGGTTATGCCCCCCCTTGCTGAGGGCAGCACAAGCTAGTGTCAGACCTGCTGTTTCCAGCGCTGTGTCCCTTATTCTGTAAGATGCAGCAGTTTTAGAGCATTTACCTCTCAAATCTTATTCATGACCAAGTGTTATCTCCGCCCACCAAAAATTAGCCCCGCCCACTGACAGTTATTCACATGTTTCTACCTATTAAAGTAATAGGTTTATCAGTTGGGGTTTGGGCGGGCTAGCCTCAGGTTTGGGCGGGGTTTGAAAAAAACTGACTCTTTGAATGACTCTTCTGGCTGAAAACTGCAGATTTGAGCATTAAATACACGAAAACTACAGCATCTTACAGAAGAAGGGACACAGCGCTGGAAACAGCAGGTCTGACACTAGCTTGTTATTTCCTCAGCCAGGGGGGCATAATCTATGTGACAGGTTCTCTTTAAGTGCAGGATGCCAAAGCATGGTAGGCCACACTTTTTTGTTATCTACATTGA
The DNA here is from genome assembly GCA_025379985.1 of Phyllomedusa bahiana. Taxonomy (NCBI): domain Eukaryota; kingdom Metazoa; phylum Chordata; class Amphibia; order Anura; family Hylidae; genus Phyllomedusa; species Phyllomedusa bahiana. Next base: position 93,864 of record JAODAL010011174.1, on the reverse strand, counting down.
AAGTTTCTATGTTTGGCAAATAGAGCAGACATTGTCCAACTAGCACTATGTCTGTTCTATCAATTTTTATGGGGTTGTGATGGATTCCTTGCCATGTCAACCCAGCCTAGCACTGACCCTGCCTATTAACAAATTCAGATTGAATCTATGTGCTGTGCCTTCACCTGCTGCAAACTACTAACACATAGATACTAATAGTAGGATATGTTACATAAATTCATATTTTAAAATACATCTATTTCATAATATATGCAGAAGTTTACAGGTCTGTGTGACAACCCGCATCCATTTCTATTGTTGGGGCTAATGGACTTCATAGATTGACTTGCTCCCTAGCAACAACACCTTTATGAATTAGTGTGGAGAGCTACTTATCATTTCTGGACGCCCATTCGAAGGAAAAGGAAGCAGCCAGACACTCATGTTTTAAATTGTCTGCAAAGACCCCTGTATTATTAGCTGTCTTGCACTAGGTTTTGGTCAAAGAAAATGACCCCCTCTCCTCTCCATACTTCAGTAACTGACTGTTGTGTTCCAGCAGTTTCTACATCACAATATAATCCAGCTAAAACTTAACTTTTATTATATACATTTAAACCAATATGATTTGATTTATAGAGACATAATGTTAACAAATTGCTTCCATAGAAATATCCATAGCAGTAAGTCAAAAAATAATAAGCGGGGTACTTCCATACACGATAGGACCGGATCGTATGTTGTATTATAGTATAGAAACAATACACTCACGTAACTCACTTTGTTTATCTATATGGGCCCATAGATTTGTTCAATAGATCGCTGATTTTAGCAGTTCATATCAATACCTGTATTTTTGTACGCTTGTGCTGCATATAGCCGTTTGGATGCTTTATTCCCCTGAAGAACCGCATCAATAATGGGGAAACGCGTCGGGTGCTAATCCGGACGATACAGTATATTTTTTGTTTCCTAATATCTTGTCACCATAGTTGGAGTTAGGGGTAGCCACCGATAGGTGGGGTTGTCCCTTTTGGCACGGGGTCCCCGCCTGTTAGGTAGGGCATATTAGGGACTGGTAGGTGTATATGAAGATAATATCGTTTATTCTTATATATTTTCCTTTTTTCTGATAATCTTATTTGATACAGCTATTTTTGATGCATATTTCTTACATCTATTCAACTGGGTGCATCTAATCCGGTTACTTGAGTATATTGTTTCTATACTATAAAACAATATACAATCTGGTCCTATCGTGTATGGGAGTACCCCGCTTATTATTTTTTGACTAACTGCTATGGATATTTCTATGGAAGCAATTTGTTAACATTATGTCTCTATAAATCAAATTATATTGGTTTAAATGTATATAATAAAAGTTAAGTTTTAGCTGGATTATATTGTGATGTAGGAATACGGCAGCTTTTGGCTCTTTCTGATTGAAGGAGACTCATTTTTCTGATTTACTTGTTCCAACAGTTTCCAGAGACCTTTTTACCCTGCTCTTGCTGTATATGGTAGTTAGCTGGTTAAAGTCAAGATGGTGGAGCCACCGCTGGTAGTAGTCAGGATGTCATGCCCCAATGACTCCCAGCCAGATTTGATTGATGACACTGAGGAGAATTAACATAACCACAAGCCTATCCTCAGGGAGGTTAATAAAGCCTCACTGGGTGGGATTAAGGAATAGGCATCCACACTTCTGTCTACTGTGTCTCCACCTCCTTGACTTTGAACAGGTAACTAGCATATGATGCAAGTAGGGAATAAAGTTCTTTTGTATCATAATGAGGCAGCTCTGGGAAACTGGATACAATTTTGGAAACTACTGGAGCACAACGCTCAGGTATTGATTCTGTTTTTTTTTTTTTTTTGTTTTGGGGGGAGGGGGTTTGAAAAATTTAAAAATCTGACCAGTTCCCACCAAAGAATGTCCATGATTTCAACAACCCCTGTCCATACATCTCATTGGGGCAAACGATGTAACAGAGAGGTGTCCCCCTCTAGCTAGTTGCTATGAGGAACATTTCTACCGCCAGAAAGACCTACCTCAAGCATGCTTTACGCTGACATCATATTGACCCTTTGAGATAAAATTTGATTGCAGTGGTCCCAACATCCCTGCTACCAGAGGCTAAGGGGTGCAGAGGTAACAGTTGCTACTGGGCTCTTTAGCTTTAGGGGTCCTGAAGGCACCAATATTTGAAATGGTACATGGCAGGTGAAGGCACTTTCATAGCTTTTGCATTGGGGCCCAGGAACTTTAAAGGTGTTGTCTCACTACAAGGATTGTTTTTTATGTTAAAGATCTTGCAACAGAAAGTCACTTTGCAATATATGTTTATTAACAGTGTCCTACCTATTCCTAGATATCCCCTCTTGTATGGGCTGCATCAGCTCCTCAGGTCGCTATAGCTACAGCCCTGTTTACTGTCTCATGATAGGCTGGCAGCACTGGTTGCTATAGCTACAGACCTGGCTTCCCCTGTGCCTAGTAGAAGCCAGTAAACACGCCCTTGAATTCAAAGTGAAACCAAGAAAACAGGACTGAGGTAAGAAGAATCAATGTAGTGAGACAACCCCTTTAACCAATACCTCTGCCTGCTACGTCTCCTGTGAACTGGTTTCCTAGTAGCCCGGCTTTTGTGTTTCTAAACTGAAATTCTGTAGTTTCTTATTAAGTTTCTAACAAGCATAAGCAAATCAGGAATCAGCTGATGTAGAGAATCCTACAGGCAATGCGCTCTGAGGAAAATAAAAATTTTGAGGGCTACCTATTGGTTTTGTTTTGAGGCTCTCTAAAGGGAAACTACCATTTTTCGTTTCACATATTGACAAGCAATATGCAACTAGTGTATGGATTTTTTTTTATTTGGGTGTTTTTTTTTATATACTTTTTTAAAGTTCCCTTATGGACATTATTCTCTCTGACTTCCCTTCTGTGAGCTCTGACAGCACAGCAGAGAGAAGATTGTTTGCTGGTTCTTCTTTCTGGTCAGCCCTGGTCTGAGAAGTATAAGCATCATTAGCAATAACCTGATAACAGGGCCTTTCTTAGGCTAAATTTCACTCAGGGCGAGGTGAAGAAATTTCGCCCCACCCCCACCCCCCACGTAACATAATGCTCCATAATGAAACACAGTGCATCACCATCAACCAAAGCCAAAATATACAGAAAGCTTTACCACAATGTGCGACATATAAAATTACTAGATAATAGTCATAGAGTTACCAAATAACACTGCTACACCAACCAGAATCCCAGGCTAATAGTACTAATGTCCTACTAAGACCACATATCACAGCACACAGTGACCGAATAATACCACCACACCATGACCACATATCACCACATAGTGACCGAATACCGCAACACCGTGACCACATATCACCACATAGTGACTAAATAAAACCACAACACCATGACCACATATCACCACCACATAGTGACTGAATAATACAAACTGACCATTACTGAATACAAACCATTATACTACAACCAATATTTCCAGCATACAATGACCATACAATGATGGATACCAGTGTACACAGGCTCTGCACACATATAAATGATTACAGTAAAGTTATATTTAGTGACTCACAGGAGACGTCTCTGAAGAGTTGTTCTCTTTCTCTTCTTCTTCTTTTCCATCTGTCTCAGACACAATGACGACTACTCCCGACTCTTCACTGTAAAATTTACAAAACAAATATCTTAAGCCCCGGTTCACACGGCTTATTCAAGCCGGAATTGCGAGCCGGATTGCGCTCGCAATTCCGGCTTGAATAAGGGGCGGGTGCGGGGCCGCCGGCCTTATAGACTTACATTATCCACGGCACGTATTGCGCCTGGATAATGTGCATGTCAATTTCTCCCCGCCCGGCGGATTCGCCAAGCGGGGAGGAGCGACGGAATCCATTGTTCTCTATGAGAACTGTGGATTACCGTAATTACTGCGACGGATTGGCGCCGTACTGCAGCGCAAATCCGGCACGCAGTACGGCGCTAATCCGCGCCGAAATAAGCCGTGTGAACACGGCCTAAGACTCCTCAATTTATCAGCACTTCTCTACCAATTCCTATCTCTATACAAACTCCCCATCTATAGCACCTCATATGGTAGTCATGTAATAGCGCCTGTAGCCATGTAGTAGCCCCCTACTGCCAGGTAGTAGCCCCTTTTAGCCAGGTAGTAGCCCCTGTAGCCAGTAGATGCCCCCCTGTAGCCAGTTATGCCCCCCCTGTAGCCAGTGATCCCCCTGTAGCCAGTGATGCCCCCCTTGTAGCCAGTGATGCCCTCTGTAGCCAGTGATCCCCCCTGGAGCCAGTGATGCCCCCCTGTAGCCAGTGATGCCCCCATTGTAGCCAGTGATGCCCCCCTGTAGCCAGTGTGCCCCCATTGTAGCCAGTGTGCCCCCATTGTAGCCAGTGATGCCCCCCTGTAGCCAGTGTGCCCCCATTGTAGCCAGTGTGCCCCCATTGTAGCCAGTCTGCCCCCATTGTAGCCAGTGATGCCCCCCTGTAGCCAGTGATGCCCCCTGTAGCCAGTGTGCCCCCATTGTAGCCAGTGATGCCCCCCTGTAGCCAGTGTGCCCCCATTGTAGCCAGTGTGCCCCCATTGTAGCCAGTGATGCCCCCCTGTAGCCAGTGATGCCCCCATTGTAGCCAGTGTGCCCCCATTGTAGCCAGTGTGCCCCCATTGTAGCCAGTGATGCCCCCCTGTAGCCAGTGTGCCCCCATTGTAGCCAGTGATGCCCCCCTGTAGCCAGTGTGCCCCCATTGTAGCCAGTGTGCCCCCATTGTAGCCAGGGATTCCCCATTGTAGCCAGTATGCCCTCTTGTAGCCAGTGATGCCCCCCTGTAGCCAGTGTGCCCCCATTGTAGCCAGTGATGCCCCCCTGTAGCCAGTGTGCCCCCATTGTAGCCAGTGTGCCCTCATTGTAGCCAGTGTGCCCCCATTGTAGCCAGTGATGCCCCCTGTAGCCAGTTTGCCTCCCTTGTAGCCAGTGTGCCCCGCTGTAGCCAGTGTGCCCCCATTGTAGCCAGTGTGCCCCCCCTTGTAGCCAGTGTGCCCCCATTGTAGCCAGTGTGCCCCCATTGTAGCCAGTGAGCCCCCATTGTAGCCAGTGATGCCCCCCCCTTGTAGCCAGTTGTGCCCCCATTGTAGCCAGTGATGCCCCCTTGTAGCCAGTAATGCCCCCCTGTAGCCAGTGATGCCCCCCTGTAGCCAGTCTGCCCCCATTGTAGCCAGTATGCACCCATTGTAGCCAGTGTGCCCCCCTTTTGGCCAGTGTGCCCCATTGTGGCCAGTGGTGTCCCCATTGTGGGCAGTGATACCCTCATTGTGGCCAGTGATGCCCCCATTGTAGCCAGTGTGCCCCGATTGTGGCCAGTATGCCCCCCTTGTAGCCAGGGTGCCCCCCTTGTAGCCAGTGATGCCCCCCTGTAAGTAATTCTAAAATAACAAAAAAAGTACTCACCTCGGTCCGCGTGTCCCGGTCCGGAGCTGCTCTGTGGTGGGAGCTGCTGAGCGGTGTAAGCGGCGTGACATCATCACGCTGCTTACACTGCACGCAGCTCCCAGGGATCTCCGCGGCGGCAGAGCTGCCTCTGCCGCCGAGGGGACGCAGCGTCACAGGGGGCGCGGTGAAAGCCGTGTGCCCCCTGCGACGCTGAGTATGTATCGGCGCTCAGTGAGCGCCGATACATACATGGGAGGAGGCGGGACGGGAACAATCTGTCCCGCCTCCTCCTTGTATCGGCAGCTGCTGGCTCTGCGCGACTGTTATAAAACAGTCGTGCAGAATCAGGGGCGCTCCTCCGGGCGGGCAGGGCGGGTGGTCGCGGCGCCCCCCGTGGGTGAGCGGAGCCTCGGCGCCCCGGGCGAACCTCGCTCCCGCGCCCTGCCTGCCCCTAGGAACGGCTCTGCCTGATAAGTGTGAAGAGCCCCCTTCATGCCCAGTGCAGAAAAGATTACCCAACTTTCTTTTCATGTATTGCTCATAGACCATGTGACTCCTCACTTGCGTCTGGACGCCATTTTGGACCGTCCTGGGGGTCTTCGCTCATGGATTGCTGCTTGGGTAAGCAGATTGGCACTTAGACAAAGGCTTCTTTTTGGCCTCAGCCTATTTTATTGAGGCACGGAAAACAACGGACAGAAAACATAACACAACAAAAAAACCTCAGGCCGTCTAGCCACTCACTGAACATATAATGTCCCTATCTAACATGTGGTCAAGGCCTATCACCGATGCACCACAAACATACTGCTCATACCAGTCCTCACTGGTTCCTGGCTTCTCTCAAGCTTCTGGGGGGCAAGAGCTTCCCTCCAGCTCCTCTGCTGCTCCACTCTCAGGTGGCAGACCACGCCCCTAAAACACCTGGAGAAACAGGCTTTTTATAGGCCTGGAAAAAACCCTGGACCTGGAACGTGGGAACAGCCACCCACCCAACTGCAGCTGTTCCGGGAAAGCCAACCCATAATGGCTGGACATCAACCGTACTACGTACGAGTGTCAGCAACATTAGGTTGCTGACCGACAACACCTGGCTTCCCCCACCGAGACCAGGCCCTCGGTGGCACGTTTCTAGCAGGTCTCTCCACCTAGTGGCAGCACCATGCAACCACCTATGGCCGCTCTGCCACAACTAGCATAATCTTATTTATCCCTATCCAAAGAACAGTAGAGTAATCATTGTCGTTACATATTATTTGTAATCAGACTGTGTAGAGATAAATAGCAGCTGAAATAAAATGAGATTTGTCTGCCCTAACATCTAGAGAAGGACAATAGTTTATATGTCATTTTTAATGGAATAGGTCTGCCAAAATAAAAAATAAAAATTGCCAGGAATATTGGTTTTAACAAAAATACTCCTTTCAGATGGCAATGTCCCTTTAATGGGTCCGACATTGACTTATAGAGTGGCTGCCTATAGGTGGTAGTAGTCAGTTGTTTTTCCTTCTATAGGAAAGCTAATGCACATGCTTTTTCCTAGGGAGCATTGCCTATACAGAGCTAGAAGCAAAACCTACGAAAACAAACAATAGATGTACAGTAGTAATACTTGTATACATCACAACCTACCTGAATGTAGGACACAAAGGTCCAGGAGGTTATGGAGTCAGTCTGGTTAACTGCATAGACCCGTCTCTTCCTTGGACCACTCTCCATGCCAGCGTCACTACGAGCACGCTCTTAAAACAAGTGCTCTCTACGGAAACCTAAGTGCAGTTTATCAACTGTGAGTCCTGGAAATGAGACAAGTGCTTCTAAACCTAAAATGTTGAAGCATTTTTCACTGAAGCGTTCATGCTTTTAACAGGAGGTTTGTTTGCACTGACATTCACTGTTATTTGTCATTTCTAAGAGTAGGAAAATAACTATGATGTGTAGAATGTGGGAAGGAGCTTTGATGTAAAAAGCTACCTGAGTGGGGATTTTGTCAACGTGTAGGCGATACATGTGAATTTATTTTTCCTACGGTTAATGTAAGCGTTGTTTATCCACAGTGGTTATGAATGTTTAAATTATCCTCTGTCATACATAACGGAAGAAAAGCAACCGCAGGACATTGACTATCCATCATTAATGAACCCACCTGAAGTGGAGTCATCTAGCGACCAGCAGCCCCCGTCATCAGATCATGAGCTACTCCACGAGATAGAGGGAGAGGCTTCCAATACACAAGATGGTGAGTCATCCAAAAGCAGATCAATGATTAACTTTTCATTTGATTTTTATTTCTTGTACATAGTAGTGCACATAGAAAAGAGCCTCATAGCAAGGATCAAAATGGGCCTCTTATCATGAAGCCAGGGTTGGTGATCCAGGGATGGGACCAAACTGGGCTGGACCACTCTCCCCGAGGTCCTAAACAGCTGCATGATCCGCTTCTGTATCATGCATGGCATTGGTTGTACAAAGCGGTTGCTTAAAGGGGTTGTCTCGCTACAAAGAATAGCTTTCAAAATGTAGGAAACACTAAAGGGGACATGTCTGAAAACTGTCTTGGTCTAAGACTTTTCTTGTTGCCCATAGCAACCAATCAGAGTTCCCCTTTCATATTCATAAGTTGCTCTGAAGAAATGAAAGGGGAACGCTGATTGTTGCTATGGGCAACAAAAAAAGTCTTAGACCAAGACAGTTTTTCAGACATGTCCCCTAAATGAAGACATTTTCCGAATATATATCTTTGTTCATCTTTTTTTGTTAAGGAGCTACAAGGAGCTACAAGTGATTTTATCACCTCTCAGGCTCTTTCTGTTTCCTCAGTGACCGACCTGTTTACTCCTTTTCTCCTGCTGTTTGTTCTATGTGATAGCAGGAAGTCATCACACAGGTAAAGGCAGCTCTGTGCAGTAAAAAGCTTGTATTTATCTGATCTTTCAGACAAAAGCTTGTAATTACTGCTGTTTACTTTAGATAAATCTCCTCCTAGCAGTTTCAGAGAAGTTTCTAAGCTAATCTAAACTAATTAGCAGACTGAAAACACAGAGTTGAATAGACGGAGGGAATGCACAGAGCTCATATGCTAATTACAGACAGTCTGACCAGGAAGTGACAGGATGCATCTATGAAACTCTCAACGGGAGACAACCCCTTTAAAGGGAATGTGTCATCAAAAAATGACTTATTGTTTAACTCACATTTTTATGTTAAACACATTTTTTATGAATTTTTGGTTATATTTTTTTTTAATCTTCCATATCACTTTCAATATTTATTAATAATTCTTAAGTCCTGCAGTTTTCACTTTGGCCACTAAGCCTAATAATTGTCTGACACTTCCTGTTCTGTAGAGAGAGAGATTCTCAGTTGTCTGCTCATTATCAGCACAAAGAGGGTGAAACTGAAAGAATCCACCAGTCACAAGAGGAGATAGTCACAGTTCACCCTTACACCTTCCTGCACACTGATTTCTTCCCAGGTCACAGAGCATGACTAGAAAACTCTCCTATAGAAGTGAATGGGACTGAGTCAGTCTTAAAGGGGTTTTGCCACGATATAATGTTGACGTATGGGGAAGGGATATTGCAACCTCAAGTTACAGAAGATTGAAGAAGTCCACAGCACGCAAATGTAAATTTTTTTTTTCTGGTTTTGCAACAAATTGTATTTTCAGATGTTATGGGCGCGTTAACGCCAAATGTCATGTGCATAATAATAGCCAAGAATGCGCCTGATTTATGATCCCGCTATACAGCAAGTCATAAATCAGGTGCATTCTAGCGCTAACGCAACATTTCTGGTTCAGGTAAACCACTTTAAAAGGGCTCTACCTGTTCTAGCTGTAATGCGCCTGGAATTGCCGTACTGAAGCTATAAATCTATAGCTTCTCACTGCTTCTCATGGGTATTTAATAACTTTTCTTAATATATATTATTAAAAAAGTGAAGCCTGTGAGAGCTACAGCCTGACTAAGATGCCCTTAGTTTCCTGACAGTTTACATTAGACACGACCAGGACACTGACAGAAGCTGATCTGGCCGCGCTTGCGTTGTTTGCACTTCTTATCTGATGACAGGGAACATTAGAGAGCTTGCAAGAGGCTGGGGAGAAAGTGCAACAACAATTAATGCTATACATTGTTGCACAAAAAACGCATAAAAAATGCACCAAAACCGCACTGCGTGAAAGCACCCTTAATCTTCTCTCCTGAGCAGATAAGAGGTAAGGAACTCACTTCTTGGCAAAACCCCTTTAAGTCTCCTATGTGCATGAAGCTACTGTAAAGCATCTCTCTGACTGCTGTTAAAGCAGTGCAATCAAGGCCTAGTGGCCAAAATGAAAACTGCAAGACTTAAGAATCATAAAAAAATATTGAAAGTGATAAGAAAAATGTGTTTAACATAAAAAACGGGTCTTAAACAATGACTCATTTTTTGATGATACATTCCCTTTAAAGGGAATGTGTCATCAAAATATATTTTGCACTAATTAAAACTAGATACCGATACATTTTCTTTTATTCTTAATCATTTTTATTTTCTGACTGTAGATTTTTTAATTCTGTTGTCTGCATGTGAATATGGGGGCAGCCATCTTGCCTGAGCTGCTTTTAACAGCATTTAGAGCTTTACAGCAGCTACATGGACAAAGGAGCCTGTGATCAGGAGCAGGCCCATTAACTTCTATAGGAGAGTGTTGTGGGCATGCTCTGTGACCTGAGAATAAATCAGTGTGCAGGGAGGGGAGAGAGGGTGAACTGTAACTATCTTCTATTGTGACTGGTGGATCCTGTGTTATCTATACACATTGGTGTCACTTTTAGGCTATGTTCACACGGCTTAAAATGGGCCGTATTTCGGTCCGTAATTACGCGCCGAAATGCGCAAATTACGGGCTGAAAGCGGTCCATTCATTATGGTAATCCACAGTTCTCATAGAGAACTATGGATTACATCTCCTCTCCCTGCTCGGCGAATACGCCGAGGGGGGAGATAATTGACATGTCACTTTCTAGCGGCGTATACGCGCCGCTAGCAGTGATTCTCTATGGGCCGGCGAGGGCCGCCCGCCCCCCCCCTTCCCCTGCTCCTGCCCCGCCCCCGGCCACACGGCGTAACTGCGGGGCGTACTTACACCCCGCAGTTAAGCAGTGTGAACATAGCCGTAGTGTAATCCTGCCTGTGCTGATAATGAAGAGACTGCTGAATTGATTTCTTCTCAGAACAGGAAGTGTGAGACTATTCTTATGCCTAGTGGTCAGAGAGAAAACTGCAGAACTTCAGCGTTTCTTTAAAATATTGATATGGAAATTTTTTTTTTTAAATAACCAAAAATTCTTAAAAAACTGTGTTAAACATAAAAACATGAGTTAAACAACAAGCCATTTTTTATGACATATTCCCTCTTAGAAGGACCTGTGACATCTTCATAAATTAACAATGTCTATGGTATCCTTTTGGAACTTTGTGACCAATGTATTTAGAAAAAGTCTTCATTTAATTGTCCCTTTATGTTAAAAGTTAATCTTTGTAGTGAGAAAACCCCTTTAAGTTTTGTTTAATGCAGAGCAGTTTCAGGAACTTTGTAATTTTTTTTCAAAAACTCATTTTGCGCCAGGTTGACATTGTTTGAAGCAGTTAATGCGACATTTTTCACATTACAAGTCGTGTGTTTCAAACTGTTCAAGAAGAAATAAATGCCCTGCACTCATTGGATGTTGGGATAGTTGCAACTCAAGTTTACAGCAAATTGAAGAAGTCCACAGCACACAAATATAGATTTTTATTTTTTTTTGTTTTGCAACAAATTATATTTTCAGACGTTATGGGCGGCATCAATGAAATTTGGCACGTTAATGCATAATAATGTGCATAATAATAGCCTAGAATGCGCCTGATTTGATGAAAACCCGCTCTAACAGCTGGTCCATAAATCAGGGCGCATTCTAGCGCTAACGGACATAGCATTTCTGGCTCAGGTAAACCACTTTTACGAAGTGCTCTACCTATCCAGCAAGTTAATGCGCTCTGGAATCTTCGCCATACACTGAATCCAATAAATCTATACTATCTTCATCTTCCGTATCTATTGCGCCCTCGCCCTCTCTAGGCGAGCCATTTAAAACAACATTAAACAGAGTAGCGAAGCTGGTCTTGCCACACACAATCGGTCTGCGAACAAGAGACGAGCCAGCAATATCTGAGTGCAGTCCCCGATCATCTACATTGTCGTCCTATGTCTTAACATATGTGAATATAATTTTGTTTGCAATACAAAAATCAAAATCTACATTGGTGTGCTGTGGACTTCTTCAGTTTTCCATATCATGTGTTTCAAACAGGATTTATTGAGTGACATGATGTTTTATGGGAAAAATGGCACTGGAAAAACATAGCTTTAGATAGGGCTAACCCGCGTCACAGCTGCTGAAGCAGAATCTGAAGACGATCAGCTTCAAGGAATGGACATGCCCATTCTGTTTTACCCTGCATCACCGATTTGAAATCCATGGTATGGAAAATGTGTGCTGTGATTCTTAGGCTATGTTCACATGAAGCATTGCGGCGTCAGATCGCGAGTAAGTCGCCGCAGGTACATTGTGGTCTTGACGGGTAGCTCACGCTAACATGTCGCGTCACTCTCACGACAGCGTGCAGGCCCGGCCGTCCAGCCAGCCCCTAGACATCCATTACTCCTCCGCAAGGCGAGCGTAGTGCTCGCCGCATAGTAAATTGACTTGGAGTAGCCCTTATACCTCCCCGCACGACAATACGATACATATAGTTACCAGACGAGGAGAGGAGGCGTACGTCGACATCAAGTTTCTCATCTAATGAGAGAATCTAGAATTACTGTAATTTTCGGCGCGAATCACTCCCGTAATACACAAAGTCGCAATATACGTCGCGAAATGCGTGTCGAATTCGCCCGTGTGACACATAGCCGTTCTAAGGGTGTTCTGTTCTTCAAAGGCGCTTTACGTAGATAACTGATTTGCATGGCAGTCTCGCGTTTTCTCGGGTCACCAAAACGGATCCAAACACATATCTAGGCAATGCTACGAGTCGTGAGTTTACAATTGCTTTCAATGTAAAACACACTAGATCATCGTTCAGGGACAATACGTGTTTTTTACGCGATAGCGTCTATTCGGTATGGTGTCTAATGGATCCAATCATAGAATGGGACGTGTCATTCGTCTGATCCGACACAGAAAATCGTACGAAACAATGCACCACACCGGAATTTGGAGTAAATATGCATGTATAACTTTTACACAACGACGTTTTTCAGTACATTTTTTGGATTGAAAAGCATATTGATAAACGCCATGTGACCATCCCCTTATTGTGGACTACAGTGCAGACTGCTAATTCAAGTGAATGGGAATTGGTCGAGGATTTTAATGTCGAATTTTGATGCAGAATTCACGGCGAATTCCATGTTAAAATATGTCATGTGAACATACCTTCTTAGGTATTTTCACGACGGCTTATTCATTGTGGCGCATTTCGCCGTGTATTTTGCTGCATACTGAGCTCTAATAATTCACGATTGGAAGATGCGCCCCATAGATTACGGTAATTCCTATTTCTCGTAGAGAATATTGATTAACACCCTCCTCCTCGCACAGCTCGTACAATGTTATTGTATTTTTATGCGCGGGGAGATAAGTGACAAGTAATGCATGTCTATAGGGGCTGGCCGATCCCATAGACATGCATGTCTATGGGGCCGATCAGCATGACTCCCGAATACCCGGCGTAATTGCGAGGCGTACAGTACGCCCTGCAATTATGCCGTGTGAACATACCTTTAGAGTAGTGACATCAGTCTTTACCCAAGTTGAAGGAAAGCCTCCGTAAACTCTTCCATTGGGCTCTATATGGCTCTAAACTCAGTTTAGTGGAAAAGCAGGGGCTTTGTGAATCCGGGCCATCTTAACAGCATTATTGACCCCCATGCATAACAGTGCAGGGGGCGTGCTCAAACATAGGACATCACACCTGGCCATGACTCTAGCCATCCCCAAACATGACACCGCATGAGGTAATTCCCATAATTACTCCCAAGCACACCAGTATCATCACACCACCTACATTGGGACACCCCCACTGACATCTTTTAGCAGCCCACAAGATTAATTGGCAGGTAGGGAGCCAAGGGCTCCCTGCTCTACCATGGTTTTTAACTGTTTTCACATCCTAATGGTACACAAACAGTAAAATAAGTAGCACTGACCCAGGGATCCAGGGCATATGTCCTGGATTCCTGGGACATACATTCACCACCTGGGGCTCCTATGTTTGTGGACCCCCTGGCAACTGCCTAGTGTGCCCAGTGAATTAGATGACCCTGCCATGTGTTGCTACTGGACCCTGGAAGCAATAGAGCGATGTGAAGCCGGCCTTTCTCTGATGTTCTGTATATCTTGAATCACCCTGTATGCAGATCTATATAGCAGTAGTAACAGAACTACTACCACTTTCTATGTTGCCCATAGCAACCAATCAGAGCTCATAGCAACCAATCAAAGCTCCCCTTTCATCTCATATTGTGTTCCGAAAAAATTTAAGGGGCGCTCTGATTGGTTGCTATGGGCAACACAGAAAGTCTTCATAGACAGACAGTTTTCATACATGAGGCTCACAATGTTTATCAGTTGTTTAAATTCCAGATATGTTGTAGTGATTCTTCCCATTGTTCGAATGTGTTTTATGTATTATTTATCTAGCAGATTGCATGAAAAAGTAAATCTCAATATTATGATTCAAAATCTGTTATCCCCTTGGTATATTAGTGCCTGAACTTCTGGTAGAATGAATAATAGTTTGCTTCCCCGGAGTGTTCTGCTGGTAACGTGGAGCAGAGGTATCATCTAAATAATATATAACGCGTAGAAATTGAAAACAAATATGACTGTTTCTATGCAGAGAATGCAAACATTTTAATTGTGCTGACCAAAAACATGAAAAAATGAGATGATTTGATTTTGATACGTTTTAGGAAAATCACAGCTTTTTTCTTGTTTTTTTTTTTCCTCCTGGTGTTTTTTCACACTTTTTTTCAATAAAGGTTCACATCTGTGCTCCAGGTCCTATTTCAAGCCATCATCACAGATAGCATTAGGGGTTGTCTCACTACAGACATTGATGATAAATTCCTGGTACGTCTGGGTCCCACCTCTGGGACTTAGGGCCAGTTCACATGGCTTATTGCCGGCGTAATTGCGGGGACGGATTTCGCCCCACAATTACGCCGGCTGCCGTGCAGCGGGGGGCGGGGGCCGGCGAGCAGACATTCATTATTCACGGCGCATATACGCCGTAAATAATTGACATGTCACTTTCTCCTCGCTCGGCGTATTCGCCGATCGGGGAGAGGAGACGGAATCCATAGTTCTTTATGAGAACTGGGGATTACCATAATGACTGGGACAGAATTCAGCCGTATTGGAGCGCATATACAGCACGCAATACGGCTGAAATCCGTCCCAGAATAAGCCGTGTGAACGAGCCCTTATACCTATCTCCTAAACAAGCTATAGCAAAACAACAGCTGTGGTCAGCTCACAATTAGTGATGGGCGATTCGGCCATTAACCCCTTAGGCTAGGTTCACACGGTGTATTTGCAGTGCGTAATTACGCCCGCAATTACGCCGTGTGACGGGGGCGGGACGGGAGCGGGGGACTTGAGCAGTGGGGCCGGCACTTCGCCGGACCATCGACTTGAATTGCTCGCGGCGCGTATTTGCGGCTAGTTAATTAAATGTCAATTATCTCCCCGCCCGGCGGCTTCGCCGGTCGGGGAGAGGTGACGTAATCCATAGTTATCTATGAGAACTGTGAATTACCGTAATTAATGTGCCGTTTTCTGCCCGTCATTTGCTCACTTCGGCACGTAATTACGGACCTAAATACGGCCCATTTTAAGCCGTGTGAACATGGCCTTAAGCCAAACGCATGAAAAGTAGTTAATGACTAGAACATTTTTTTAGTTTTTGCCTCCTTGCGTTTCAACAGTTGTAACTTTTTTATTTTTTCAATGACGCAGTTGTATGAGGCCTCGTTTTATTCGAGACAAGTTGTACTTTATGTGGGAATAGTTTAAGTTCACTTATATATAATTGCAGTATTTTTTTTTATTTTTTTTTTTAGAATTTTTTGTTTTTTTATTATTTTTTTTACACCATTCACATTTCACACTTAACATGTTTTTGTGCGTGTCATTTATGCACAATTATTTTTTATTAAATATTTATTTTTATTTTATTTCTTTTTTTATTCTTTTTTTTACACTTTTTATGGGTTTTTTTACATTTTTTTTTACTCCCATGAAGGGAGAACTGTTTAACATTTTTTTTACATTTTTTTTACACTTAGTAATGTATTAGCATATTCATATATGCTAATACATTCTATTCTGTGTCAGTCTGACACAGGCAGTGATTAGGACAGCACAAAGTACGTCTAGTCACTGGCTTCATACACAGACTGCTCGGGGCCACATCTAGGTCCCCAGAGCTGACTGTGCAGCCGTTCCCCAGGCTCTGTCGGGTCACCGGGTGTTCCGATCACCCGACAGAGCATGGAAACCCTTTGATCGCGCTGTGGTAGCGCACCGCCGCAATCAAAGGGTTAAAGCACCGGGTTGCGGAGGTTTCCTCCGCTCCCCAATGCCTGCAGGACATGCTCTGGGATCAGGGCTGTGTAGTACAGACCCGATCCCAGCGCAATTGCGGCGCCGGGCGCTGCGATCCCCGAAGTCTGCAGCGACGTCTAATTTCTGTGCGCATATTTGCGCTCTAATAGGGGCGAGATGGGCTCTAATACGGTAATCCATAGCTCTCATAGAGAACTATGGATTACGCCTCCTCTCCCCATTCGTACAATACGGTCGTATTGTACGCGCGGGGAGATAAGTGACATGTCAATTACTTGTGGCGAATCTGCACCGCAAGTAATGAATATCAATGGGGCCGGTGGGATGCCCCCCCCCTTCTCCCTGAGCTGCGGGATTACGCGCGTATTAGCGCAAGCTCCCGAAAGACGCGATGGACGGCGCCACAGTATATCATGTGATCATGCCCTATCTTAACCATATGTCTGCAATGTCTATAGTGAGACAACCCCTTTAACCCCTTACCGCCGGAGCCAGTTTTGGCCTTCCTGACAGAGCCCTGGTTTTAAAATCTTACATGTGTCACTTTATGTGAGAATAACTTTTTGACACTTTTACCTATCCAAGTGATTCAGAGATAGTTTTCTCGTGACACATTGTGCTTTAAGTTAGTAATACATTTTGGTCCAAAAAGTCAAAATATCATGAAAATTTGCAAAAATTAGCAATTTTCAAAGTTCAAAAATGTTTGCGGGAAAGACAGATAGTTATTCCACTCAAAATAGTTTATAACTAGCAACTATCATATGTCTACTGTAGGTTGGCATCATTTTTTAAATGTTTTTTTTTATCACATTAAGGGGCTTAGAAATATAGTAGTAATTTTTCACATTTTCAAGAAAATTAGCAAAATTTATTTTTTTAGGGACCAGTCCAGTTCTGACGTGGCTTTGAGGGGTCTACATATTAGATACCCCAATAAATGACCCCATCTAAGAAACTATACCCTTTAAAGTATTTAAAAAGCATTTAAGAAGTTTGTTGACCCTTTAATATTTCACAGAAATTAAAGCAAAGTGGAGGTGAAATTTTAAAATTTCACATTTTTTGCAGATTTTCAATTTTTATTCATTATTCACTGGAACACAGTAGATGTGACCATGGAAATGCAGCTTAATATTGATTCCTCAGATTCTGACGTTTTCAGAGATATCCCATATGTGGCCCTAGTTTGCTATTTGGCTCAACCACAAGCCACAGAATAGGAAGAGCACCTACTGGACTCTGGGGTCTCATTTTCATTACAATTTTATTTAGGTGCCATTTTAGGTTTGCGGACACCCTAAGATGCCAAAACATAATAAACTCCCCTAAATAGACCACATATTGGAAACGACACCCTTTATGGAATATACCCAGAGATGCAGTGAGTATATCGACCCCACAGGTGTTTCACAAATTTTTTTAGCGTTCGGCTCTGAAAATAAAAAATAAAATAATTTCCAATAATCTGCAATTTTAGCTGAAAATGTTTAATTTTTACAAGGATTCCTGGAAAAAAAAGCACCCAAATTGTGTTACGCAATTTCTTCCAAGTTCGGCAATACCCTACATGTGGGTGTAAACTGAAGTTTGGGCGCATAACAGGATCTACAAGGAAGGGAGTGTTATTTGGCTTTTGGAACGCAGATTTTGGTGGGTCCATGTCACATCTGCAAAGCCCCCAAAGTACTAAAACAGGTGAAACCTTCCAGAAGTCGCCCCATTTTGGATTCAACACCCCTCAGGGATCTCATCTAGTGGTGTATTTTGTATTTTGGGCGCACAATTGTTCTGTAGTTTTTTTAGCATTGGGCCATGAAAATGAAGGGAAAAAACACTTTTCCGCCATTGTTTTTGGGCTTCATTTTTACAGTATTCGCCATACGGGATAAATGACAGAATAACTTTACTATGGGGATCGGTACAATTACAATGATATAAGTTTTATATAGGTTTTTATGTTTTATTACTTTTACACAATAGAAGTGAGTTTATAAAAAGTTGCGTTTTTATGTTGTCCTATTCTGACAGCCATAACTTTTTTAATTTTTTGTATATGGAGCTGATTTTGGGCTTGTTTTTTGCGAGATGAGTTGATGTTTTTATTGGTACCATTATGGGGTACATATGATGCTTTGATCACTTTTTATTAAGGTTTTTGTGAGGCATTTTGAACAAAATACAGCACTCCTGGTAGTGTTTTTTATTTTTATTTTTTACAGCAGTCATTGTGTGGTATAAATGACATGCTAATTTTACTCAGCAGGTTGATACGATTACAGCGATACCAAATTTGTATATTTTTTTAATGTTTTACTGCTTTTACACAATAAAAACACTTTTATTCGAAAAGGAAAACATGTTTTCGCATTGCCATAGTCTGAGAGCCATAACTTTTTTATTTTTCTGTTTACGGAGCTGTATAGGGACTTGTTTTTTGCGGGATGAGTTGACGTTTTTATTGGTATCATTTTTGGGGGGGACAAAACTTTATGATCGCTTTTAAATCCGCTTTTTTGGAAGACAGGGTGAAGAAAATACTGCAATCATAGCAGTATTTTTTATTTTTAATAGCGCTCACCGTGCAATATCCATGACAAGTTAGTTTTACTCTGTGGGTTAAGTCGATTACGGGGATACCCAATTTATATGTTTTTTTTATGTGGAAGCACAATTTTTTTTTTAAAAAGTGTTTTTATTGGGTAAAACAATATTTATGCATCGCTATCTTTTGATAGCCATAACTTTTAAATTTTTCCGTATACAGAGCTGTGTAAGGTGTTTTTTTTTGCGGGTTGTACTGCTGTTTTAACTGGCACCACTTTGATGTTGATTTGCGTTTTTGATGACTTTTTACTCCATTTAAGTGCTGCGGGATGAACAAAAATTGCAATTCTGTGACTGTTTTTTTGGGTTTTTTTACGGCGTTCACCGTATGGGTTAATTAACATGACAGATTTATAGGGTGGGTTGTTACGCACGCAGCAATACCAAATATGGGTACTTTATTTATTTTTGATCTTTTTTGGGGCGAATGGCGTTTGTAAAGGGGAAAAGGGCGGTGTACGTGTTTTTATTCTATTTTTTGTGTTTGTGTTTTACTTTTTTACACTTTTTTTTAACTTTTACACTCTTATTTCACTTTTCCGAAAGGGGGGAATTGTATGAACGATTGTCAAATCGTTCATACAATAGGAGATCAGCACACAGTTTATAGCTGTGTACTGGTCTCCATGGCAACTGTCAGTCACGCTGCCCACAATGCCTTGTCGGCATCGTGACGTCACCAGACAACCCGGATGCTGTCATTCAGCATCCGGGCTGTCTGGTAGGAGATCAGTAGCGGCGCTGAGCGCCATTACTGTGCCGTGATCGTGGGCAGCAGGAGCTCACTTCTGCTACCCGCAGCTGCGATGTCACGACCACGATGTCGCCACATCGAGGGATTTACACTCCCGCGGCCGGAGTGAGCTCCGGCCGTGGGGGATGCGGCATGCAGCCAGCGGTAATCGACCACTGGGGCCATGCCACGATTGTGCGCGCTCCGGTTGGGAGCGCGCAAGATCGCCATGACGGACACATACGTCAATGAGCGGAAACCCCTACCCGCCCTTGCCGTATGGGTACGGCAAATGTCGGTAAGGGGTTAAAGATTATGGAAAAAATGTGCAGCTTGGTGAGCGTGACTGACTCCTTTAGGGTATGTTCACATAGCTTAATTGCGGGACGTACAGTACGCCCCCGCAATTAAGCCGGGTGTTCGGGAGTCGCACTGATGCGTGCATACTCCCAGGACCCGGGCCCCATAGACAGCCATTTCTTGCGTCGTGAAAGCGGCGCAAATAAATTACTTGTCAATTATATGATCGTATTGTACGCACGGGGAGAGGAGGCGTAATCCATAGTTCTCTATGAGAACTGTGGATTACCGTAATGATTGGGACGCATTTTGTTCTTATTAGAGCGCGGTACACTCTCAATACGTGGCGAAGCGCCCCAAAATAAGTCGTGTGAACACAGCCTTATAGTCAGTAGGTCTGTTGGGTGTCATAATTGTCCACAACAGGTCTGGTGGCGCCTTTATTTTGGGTTTTATGTTCCTATGACAGAACAGAAGCCAGAAACAGCAATGCAAGGATCCAGTCATGGCTGTAAAACGATAGGACAATATGAAACAGAGTACAAACAGTGGGGAAGGTTTACCATTTACTAGTGTTTGCCCTTAAAATCTGGTGCATTGAGTTGTAGACACTTTTTGTGATTCTTCAGACAAAACAGGCGTAGCTTTACTAGGGTGTGATATAGAAAAGGATTTTTTTTATGTAATATACTGTATTGAAGGTAATTTATTTCATCAGTCAAATGGCATGGCTACATGGTTAGTTGCAAATAAAACTATGTTTAATTCATGCCTTAAAAATGTACAAAATAGTGCAAAAGCTTCATATTCTATATTTGCTTTCAACAATGACAATTTGCCAAACGATCATCCCCAAATTAAGATATTTACATACGGTATACAAAATTTAGCCCATTCATCGTAAATCCATAGAGATGAAACGTGCAGCAAAGCGACGTTTCGATAGTGGAGACTTTCTTTCTTTTTTCCACTATTTTTAAGGAATGAAGTAAACATGATTTTATTCTCAACTAACCTTGTAGCCATCAATATACAAAAGGTAAGTGTGCTCACCCAATATGCATCCATGCAATCCGCCGTATGGAGCTTGGTAGAAAAGGAAGCCAATTTTCAATGACGACTAATAGAAACCCATAAACCGGCTACATGTCCCAGCAGAGAAGGCTCGTTTAAAATATATAAATCTGTTTTATTTTTAAAAAATAGCAAATAAAACCATGAACTTAGTCATAAATAACCAACCTCCATGTGACACTCAAAAGTGCATTTGGGCATCGGTACGCTGACGCGTTTCGGGAATGATTTCCTTAGTCGTAGCTACTGACTGGGTGTGTGATGCTGTCTAATATAGCACCTGAACAAATCACATGACTTCCCAGTCCCACGTAAAGGAGAGGGAACAAGACTAAAAACAAACATATATACACAAATGCGTCTTATTTTTAATAATGATATATTAAATATTGGCGGACATTTAAACCCTAGTTCCTAAATGGTAAATCCATTTAGATACCCTGTCCAGTATTTTTTTAATGACGATCCCTTCCTATATATTATTATTATTATTTATTTTAAAGCGCCATTGATTCCAGGGCGCTGTACATTCGAGGGGGTTACATACATAACATAAGTCAAACGAGTACAGTGATAAGTGATTAATGACAATTGGCACGACAGAGGGAGAGAGGACCCTTCCCGCGAGGGCTTACAATCTACAAGAAGGGGGAAAGAGACAGGAGATAAGGGGCAGAGGATGTTTGCGGAGGAAGTAGTGACAACAAGGGTAGTGTAGGTTATAGGCAAGACTGAAGAAAGGGGTTTTCAGGTTGCTTTTGAAGCTGGTGAAAGTGGAGGAGAGTCTGATGTGTTGGGGCAGTGAGTTCCAGAGTGTGGGTGAAGCACGGGAGAAGTCTTGGAGACGGTTGTGTGAGGAGCTTATAAGGGGAGAGCAGATGAGAAGGTCCTGTGAGGAGCGGAGATTGCGTGAGGGGAGATATTTGGAAATTAGGGCAGAGATGTATGGAGGGGAGAGGTCATGGAGAGCCTTGTAGGTCATGGTTAGTAGCTTGAAATGAATTCGCTGGGCAATGGGAAGCCAGTGAAGGGATTGGCAGAGAGGAGAGGCAGAGGAGTAGCGAGGAGAGAGGTGGATAAGACGGGTGGCAGAGTTAAGGATGGATTGGAGGGGAGAGAGGCTGCTAGCTGGGAGGCCACAGAGAAGGATGTTGCAGTAGTCTAGGCGGGAGATGACAAGGGCATGGACCAGAATTTTTGTAGTGTCATAGTTGAGGAATGAGCGGATGCGAGATATACGTTTTTCAGGTATATAGAATATAGTATATATATTCAGTATATAGAAATACCTTTGTAATCCCCATGAATGAGAAACCGCCCATGTTTCCAGCATGGGTCTCCAAAAAAAGGATGAGACACAGCTGATGACTTCACCGCTTCTGGTCTGACGGTATCTGACAGGTGCCTCCGGATGCGGACCTTCAGGGGACCAGTGGTAACCTTGTAGCCATGCCATTTGAATGATGAAATTGCACTATATTGGCATTATATTGGCTTGGAGGCAGCCTAGTAGTACATGGTGTTGCTAATACGTGATATAAGGTTGTCAAACTCAAGGTCCAGGGGCTGAATCTGGCCCACCATGCTCTTTTATGTGGCTCCCGAGAGTTTAGACAAAGCTGGTGAGCAACTCACAGGTGGAGGCACAGCTCTGACAGCCCTACTAAGGCACCTTGCTGCGCTCCAATGGCCGTTTGAGGGCAACCACAATGCTGTTGTGGGCATGGGGAAAATGAGTTTGTCACCCCTGTTTTATATGGTTGAATGTAATTTATGCGAGATGTCAGGACTGCGTTGCTGGCCCTTTAAGGATTTTATTGCAGCCTTAGTCAGGCTGTGGCTTTGTGCTTAATGGGTTAAGCACTTGAGCCAATCAATTGCTGTGGCAGGAGTTTTAAACTGCTTCATATCTGCCAGTCTCTGCTGGTGATTGCTTTTGTGTCCTAGATGTCTGTTTTGCTCTGCTGTGTTGTGTTGCTGGTTCTCGGATTTTGTCTATTCTTTCTGGTTACTCTCCCGCTCTGTCGTTTGGTACCTTATATTCTTCTGGTTTGATCTCAGCCCGTGCAACTATTTTTTATTTGTTATCTGTGGTGTCTGTTTCTTCTTTGTCATACGTTTTGTCTTCTGTCAGTTTGACACACGTTTTATTAGGTACAGCCTAGCAAGAGGTGCGAGTGTGGGATCGCCCTTTTTAGGCAGGTTAAGCCAGGGCAAGTCTAGGGGGGCTTTCCCGCACAAGAGCTTTTGATGTGAATATTTCCATGCGCGTGTGAGTTCACCTGGTTTTTCGACATTGCACCAAGAACCTCTGAAAAAAGGGGAAGTTTGGTTGGGCAAAAATTAAAAGGCCAAATAATCTAGTTAGAATAAAATTTGGCTCATTCACGATAGCTACTCATAAAGGGAGTAAATTACTGGTCTTTGGTTTTCCTCGATGAAGGAAAAAAAGCCCTCTTCTTACTTCCTTGTTCTATTCCGTCCGAAAACCGGGCGGAAAAAATAAACATGTTTTTGGGCGGCCGGGGGTCTTAAAAACGCCGGCCGGGGAAAAACGCGAGTAGTGGGGATGCTGTAGGGGTTTTTCCTAGCGGCCCGGTGTGTTAGTTTGCAGGGTTTTTTTAGAAGGTCTGCAAACCGCAAATAGTCTGAAAAAAACCAGCCGAAAACCCCGGTCCCGTGGGGGACTGGCCTTAGTAAAATTTTAAAGTTACCAAAAATAATAAAAAAGTCTGCCCCACTGGGATAAATTTGCACCCCTTTAACGGGAATAGTTTTACTGTCGATTTTAGGTAGAGTTAGTAAATTAGCTGGTGCTTTTGGTTTGCAGCTTACATTTTATGCCAACCTGCTGGTGACTCGCAGATGCATCTTTTTTTTTTTTGCAACTTTTAAAAAAAAGTCGTATCTTGTATATAGAACTATATTGTAACACTATCCATAACCACTCGGCTAACGAGAAATACAAAGTGTCTCCGGTGGCTTTTGTTGCCACAAGCAGGCTCGGACTGGCCCACAGGGGAAGAGGGGAATCCCCCGGTGGCCCCTGAGCATGGTAGACCTAAAGTTGTTTTCTAATTCCATATACATTCTCAGAAGAGGCAAAAAAAGCATAGAAAGAGAGGCAGAAAGCAAGATGCAAAGTATAGGAGGCATGTGCAGTCATTTACAGTAGCTGCAGGGTGGGTTTCTAAAATAAATTCCACCGATGGGCCCATAAAAACTCAACTGGTGGGGCCCTAGAGTCAACTCCATCTGTGGGCCCTAAGCATCCCAGTCCGACACTGGCCACAAGGAATTTATATATCAGAGGGATAAAGCTGATTATTATTTCTACTTAAAGGGGTTTTGACACGATCTTATTTCATACCTTCTGCATCAAGTTCTTCAGCTCTGTGTGCTCAGAAGAGGGCGTGTGATTTGTTTGCCTATCATGTGACCCAGCAGGATGACATCACCAGGCCTTTCTTCTCTCTATTCAAAGAAAGATCTGTTTATGTATGGAATTGTAATTAGCTACACTGTAGCTCAGAGGTAACATTTTTGCTTTACAGCACAAGGGTCCCTGGTTCAAATCCCTGCAGGAACTTAACCTGTGGATTTTTTTTCCTCTTTATCAATGTACATACCTCATAGAGATTTCTTTTTTTTCATTTGCACTGTTTGACTTATTACAAACTAGTCCAAAGGACAGGAGTAGACAGCACCCAGGGTTTGAACACTCAGTAGCTACCTGAGAAGAGAGGTGATGTCTGAGCATGTGCGACCAGGACTGAGGAGCTCACAGTCCTGGTCGTATCCCCTGGAGACGAGCTGTAAACAATGGATCACTAAAGGAGGAGCTAAAGCAAAAACGGTGCAGAATTTTTTAACAATAATGAATGGTGAAAATGTTTATTATTTAATTTTCAAACTTCCCACGTCAATTTTACTTTGTGGCAAAACCCCTTTAATTAGCACCAAGAAAGTGGTGCACCACAGTGGATACATGTGGAACAATTATCAGTTTTGTCCAAAAAATAACCTTTGTTGATGAAAGCTCATTTTTAATTTTTGTTATTTAGACTATTGAAATCGTATTACAAAGTATGTGGCCTGTACTATAGTGGCTTCTTAGATATTGAATGTACGCTGAATAAATGACCAGAGGCAAATAGACTAAAAGCAACGGGTCATGAAAGGTTCACCACAGGATAATCTGCTGACAAATATCCCCACAGCTGGCAGACTGGCTGTGTACACTGAGTGCAGTTATACTGGATGATGTGGAGACGAGCTTCATATCTATGAATTCATCTCATTATACCGAACATATTCACATAAAAAATTTCGTACATACATTGTTTTCAACTCATACACAATCTATCGGCCAATTTCCTATTCTTTATTGTAACATTTCACAATAATTTTCACATAAAATGAATTTTTGACTAGTAAGTGCTTAGCTGTGCTCTGTCTCTGCTCTCTAGCTGAATATGGGCTGACTTTCTCAAAGTCCGTATCCAGGAGCTGAACATGTCTGCTTCTTCATTTTCCACCAAATTGTATTATTTTATCACCCGACCTCACACGGAAAAAAAAAAAAAAGATTTTTTGATGAACCCTGTAAAAAAAAAAATGGTACAGTTAAAATGTTTCCATTGTACCACATTTTTGTTTTGTTTTTTTTTGTTTTCCAGTATATTGTATATTAAATTGTTCCATTAAAACATTTATGGGGTATTCCCATTTCCTTGATTAGCTTTTAACACGTAGGTAAAGCTAAATACAGACTTTTATCAAATACATTGCTGTTCTGATTTTGCTTTTCTTCAGAGTTAGGAGCAGATCTTATCTCCTACTTTTGCAGACAAGCTTTCCTAGTTACTAGTCTCTCTGCTGTTACAGGCTGTAGAGCTATTCAGGCTGGTGACGTCACTCCCTGCTGTGTAACTTATCTTTAAAAACAAGGGATCATTTACATTTCTTACTGACAAACTTTAACCCTTAAGAGCTCTGTAGCCTTGTGCACTACAGATTACAAATCTCCCACAGTAATCTTATAGTTATATAGTTTGTAAGGCCGAAAAAAGACAGATGTCGATCTAGTTCAGCCTTTTGTGCTATAGTGTTGACCCAGAAGAAGGCGAAAAACCCCATTAGGTAGAAGCCAATTGTCCTCATTTTAGGGAACAAAATCCTTCCCGGCTCCGATCTGGCAATCAGAATAAATCCCTTGATCAACGACCCTTATCCAGAATCCTGGACACTATAACTTTTTATATTATTACATTCACACATCTCACTGTAACGGAATCAGATTGGAATAGCAGAGCTGATATGCTAATCGCTGCTATAGAACCACCCACAGCATGGTGATACAACCTCTTTAACATTAAACATTAAAAAGCTTGTCATGCAGAGAATAAACCCTCATCTGACTATGTTAATGGAAAAATAAGATAGGGAAGATGCAGGATTCTGCAACAGCTTTCAGCCTCTATAGCAACACAACTCGCCCCCTCCATCCTTTAACACTGCCATTCTGCTGTTGCTAGCAGTACTGTGCCTGCTTTTGCCAAAGGTGCCCTGCCCTCATTAATGTGCCTAAGGTGCTGCTTAATGCCCCCAAATAATATAATATTTAAATTTTAGTGCCTCAGGACTTAGATAAGATATAGATGAAAGCAGAAGAAGACCTAGAAGATGATGTGTCCATAGCAAAGTTTTAGACCTTTTAATTAATTCAGACCCTAGACCAGTTCTCTAAATTAATACAGACCTCAGACTAAAACCCAAAATTAGACAGCAGACTAGACCCAAAACTAATCAGACATCACACCCCAACAACTAAAAATGTTATGCTTCAATTGCAAACTTTTAGACCCTTAACTTAACTCAGACCCCAGACCAGTCCCCTAAATTAATTTAGACCTCAAACAAAAAACAAAGGCGACATGCATGAATGGGGCTGCGGCAGTTTTCTGGTGTACTTTGAGCTAAAAAGAATGTATGAACAGGTGTACTCCAAACTTTTGGTGTGATAAGTCCCTTTGTAATGCGCCAAAGACACTTTTTAGTGCGCCAAAGATTAGGGGCGTTCTGGGGGCATCACTCCACATTCATAGAAGTAGACACATTTATGATTCTTTGACACCAGAACTTTGGCGCAGAACAGTTAGAACAGCCAGACCAGGGTAAAGATGGTGCCTGAGCCGTCGAATTGGAACTAGACTGCGCCTGCAGAAGAACAGGTTCATACATTCTGGCGCAGCCTATACTACCTTGACGTGATTTAGAGCTGGTCTATCAGCACCAGGATTCATACATGTCGCCCAAAATGTGACCCCCAAACCTCAAAATAAATGATATCTCAGAACAAAAGAACAAAAAAATAAAAATTAAGACCCCTGCTTATACCCACAGCTCCTCTGTTCTTTCGTTTTATATGCTCCAGGTGCAGACTGCGGTACACCAGGTCCTGATGCCAGTCACAGGGTTTTGTGCATTGACTGTGCATCTGATCTGTTGGCAGCTTGTTATAGAGCTGGAAGAGCTGAACAGATTGATTTATAGCTTTGTAGGACAAGATTCAGTAGAATTTACTGTAAACCCTTGCTTATTCTTAGTTAAGGAGTCCACTAGGCGGTCTCATCAGTGATTGCCAGCCTTCCTTGCATGAGTGTGCATACAGAGATAGTTGTCAATCACTGATAAGACTGCCCACTGGACTCCTTGACCCAAAATAAGAAGGGACTTAAATGAATAAAATATAACTTCTACTGAATCTTTTCCCCCAAAGCTATATATCAGTCTGCTCAGCTCTTCCTCCTCTCTAACATGCTTTCAGCAGATCAGATAGCATGTTCAATGTACGAGGTTCCCTTTAAAGGTATCTGGAGACAAGGGAAGGTAAGAATCTACATGTAAATGTTCATATAGCAGTGGGATTCCCTTTTATAGATATAAATAAATAGGAGACAGACAGACAGACAGATAGATAGATAGATAGATAGATAGATAGATAGATAGATAGAGCAACCTTATGGATGTGAAAAAATGTACACAGATATGATATATATTTATCTCATCGATACACCAGACAGCATGATTTTTACTGGCAGACTATGTTATAACATTAGAAGACTACTTAGAGGGGTTTTCCCATCTGCTTTTTTCTGAGTCCATGGCCAACTTGTGGCTCCCTAGCCTCCAGCCTCTGAGAACAGGGAGATGGCAATGGTTGTGCAATTCTCCATGTTTATTGCTATGGAAGTTCCAAATATAGCCAAAAACAGAGAGATGACCACATTTGTGCAGTTTTCCCCGTTCATTTCTATGGGAGTTCCGAATATAGCTGAGCAAGTGTGCAATATTTGGAACTCCTATGGAAATGAATGGGAAGAACTGCACAAGTGTGGCCATCTCCCTGTCCTTTGAGACTGGCTATTGGGGAGCTACGAGTTGGCCTCCGACCTAGAAATAACGAGATGGGAGAACCCCTTTAAGCTCTTTCATTTTGGCTATTTTTATAGAAAGCAGTAGGATCCCTTTAGGTTTATACAGGAGAATATAGATGTTTCTTTCAGTATTCCCCTATTATTTGTGCACACCACATGTGCTATAATGTACACTCGTGTTACTTTGATTGTATTTATAGATATTTTCTCCCCTTTCCTTTTGAGAGTGCTCCTGGAATATGTAAATTGCGCTGGCTTTTCATTGCGGGGTACTACCTGCTAAAAATTCATGACTTTGTCGCTGAAATGATATTCTTTAAACAGCTCCCTCATTTGTATGCCTCCTCCACGCCAGACATTTTGTCTGAGTCACAGGGAGGGCTACCTACACATAAACTGAATCACAGCTTTGAATCTATTGTCAGAACGACACAGGCTTTCAATGTGATATGGAGCAGCTCTTGCAGTTTGGGTTTGACAGTGATTCACTGCCACCTTGCAATCCATGCACAAAGCCCGTGCCCTGGCAGATTGTAGAGAAGAGTAAAGATAAAACTCAGATGACATTATTACAGATTCTAAACAGAGGATTTAAAGACATACTTACCAACTCTCCCTGATCGTCAGGTAGACTCCCTGAAAAGGAGGAGTCCTCCTGAACTCCCTGAAGAGTTGGTAAATCTCCCGCTATGGCAGGTTTGCCACCAATCTGGTAAACCACTGGCAGGGATGGTTTTACTGCCAGGGGGTCAGTGCCGGTATTTTATTTGTATCGGCCATATCAAGTACTGGTAACTTTTAGAACACACTCTTGGGCGTGCCTATTAGGGTACGTTCACACGGCTTATTTGGACGCTGTTTGGATGCAAATTTTTCAGTGCCCAAAACCTCGCCTGAAACACGCTTATTTAGAAGAGGTTTTTGATGAGGTTTTGGACGAGTTTTCCTCCCATACAAAGACATTCCAATATCAGTAGCGCACTATCAACTAAAGAAACTATCAAAGGGGACATAGGAATTTTTGAAAAAGCATTTCTGCTACCTAGGATACATGAAAAATTTTTGAGGTTCTTAGTGCACATTTTTGCTCAAAAGTGCTTAAGCCCACCTCCGAAACTTCAACGGGACCTCAATGTAGGTGGGTCCTACACTATTCTTAACTCTTTTGGGGACTGTTCAGGCCTCCATACTTCAAGGAGTGAAGGCACCGGCTTCTAAGTACACTGCATTGATTTAAAAACCTGTGAAGGTGGGTGGAGTGCAAAAAACCAAAATGGAGGCAGCCACTTCTTACACAAGCTAGAAACAATATATGTAGAGTGGAATTCATTTAGAATTTCAGGAAAATTTCGGTTCTGAACGAAGTCGAAGTTTGGGGTACTTCGGGTGAACGAAGTGTGCTTTTGATTGATAAAATGGCTGCGAGCACATGGCGTTACATGGGGCAAAGCACTCTGGGAGGAAGAAGGGCATAGCCTGCATGACATGTGCAGAGATGAAGCCAATCAGAGACCGGCGGGATTCTGTGACGTCACCGCACTATATAAGTCCGGGCGCGACGCTGGGAGCTCATACCGCTCTCACTGTACTGATCAGGGAAGGTGCTGCCGCGGCTGATTGTTACTGAAGAACTGATTTTTATACAGCGATTTTTGTGGGGTGTCTCAGCTTGTCTCAGAGACTGTTCTCTTAACGTTCTATTTCTGATTTTTTGGGGTATTGGATCTGAAATCCAGTGTGCGTCCACTGCAGCTGCATATACATTTTAATGCTATCTGCTCACAGCACATTGAATATCCAAGGGGGATCTAAGCCAGTTCCTGTTGTATTCATTTAACCCCTTAAGGACCCAGCCTGTTTTGACCTTCCTGACACAGCCCTATTTTTGAAATCTGACATGTGTTAATTTATGTGAGAATAACTTTTTGACACTTTTACCTATCCATGTGATTCAGAGATTGTTTTCTCATGACATTTTGTGCTTTAAGTTAGTAAGAAATTTTTATCCATACAATCTTGTTTGTTTGTGAAAAAATATCAAAATTTCATGAAAATTTGGAAAACTTTGCGATTTTGAAAGTTGCAAAATTTCTGCGTGCAAGACAGTTAATTATTCAACACAAAATAGTTTATAACTAGCATCTACCATATGTCCACTATAGGTTGGCATAATTTTTTAAATGTCTTTTTTTTTTTTTTTACGTTTTAAAGGGGGCTTAGAAATTTAGTATAATTTTCTCCATTTTAAAAAGAAAATTGCAAATCATTTTTTTAGGGACCACTCCATTCGACTGGCTTTGAGGGGCCTGCATGTTAGATATCCCCTAAGGACCCATCCAAAAACTAGCCCCCTTAACGTTTAAAACACTTTTTAGGAATTTTGATAAACCCTTAATTTTTCACAGAAATTAAAGCAAAGTGGAGGTAAAAATTTCAAAATTTCCCCCTTTTTTTGCAATTTTAAAATTTTTTATCCATTATTCACGGAATACGGAAAATTTTTGTGGTAAATCAGCTTAATATCATTCCCCAGATTCTGGTTTTAGAGATATCCCATATGTGGCCCCGTGCATTATTTGGCTCAACCAACCCCCAAAAATAGGAGGAGCCCCTTAAAACCTGGGGTCTATTTTCAATAGATTTTATTTGGGGCCCATTTCGGTTTTGGGGACCCCAAAGGTCTAAAAACTTAAAAAAACACCCCTAAAAGACCGAAATTTTGGGAAAACACCCCCCTTAAGGAATTTATCCGGGGGTGCCTTGAGTATATAGCCCCACAGGTATTCACAAATTTTTTTAGCATAGGCTAAAAAAAAATTAAAAAAATTTTTTTTTCCCAAATAATCGCAATTTTAGCAAAAAATTTTTTTCATATATACGGGGAATCCTGGAAAAAAAAACCCTAAAATCTGTTAAGAAATTTTTTTTCCAATTGGGAAATCCCCCTACAGTGGGTGTAAATGCTTTTTGGGCGCAGGGCAGGGCGTATAAGGGGGGGACGTTTTTGGTTTTTGGGAAACGCAGTTTTTTTGGTGGGGCCCGTCCTTTTGCAAACCCCCAAAGTAGCAAAACGGGCCCGAAACCTTCCAAGTCGCCCCTTTGGGGTTTAAACCCCCATCAGGGATCTCATCTAGGGATTATTCTGCTTTTAGGCCACAGGTGTTCCATATTTTTTTTTTTTAGCATTGGGCAAGAAAATGGGGGAAAACGAGTTCGTATTTTTTTTTGAGTTTCTTTTTACAGCACCCCGTGCAGTGTAAATTTTGTGATAATTTTACTAGGGGGGGTCGGTACAATTTCAATGATATAGATTTTAATGTTTTTTTTTTTTTATTATTTTTACCAGTAAAAAATCGTCTATAAAAAATTGTTTTTTTATTTTTCCCCTTTCTGACACCCATAACTTTTTTTTTGCGGGGTGCAGGCTGTGTATGGGTTTTGTTTTTGGGGGGATGATTTAAAGTTTTTTATTGTTACCATTATGGGGGCATATATCTATGTTCACTTTTTTTTAAAGGTTTTTGTGAGATTTTTTTGAAAAAAATACAGCAATCTTGGTAGGTTTTTTTTTTTTAATTTTTTAAAAGCGGTCACTGTAGGTTTTAAAAAGACATGGTACTTTACTCAGATCAATACGATTACACCGAACCCAATTTTTTATTTTTTTTTTTTGTTTTAATTTTTTTAATACAATAAAAAATTTTTATTCAACCGGGAAAAAATCCCGTTTTTGCACGCCATGGTTGAGAGCCAAATTTTAAATTTTTCTGTGCTTGGGCGTGTAGGACTTGTTTTTTGCGAGATAAGTTACGTTTTTTATTGTTCTTTTTTTGGGGGGGCAGGCTTTTTGTCGCTTTTAAAAACCATTTTTTGGGGCCAGGGTTAAAAATACTGCAATCCTAGTAGTGTTTTTTATTTTATTTTTAAAAGGGGTCACCGTTTTCATATCCATGATAAGTTAGCTTTAATTTTTGGGGCGCTTCGATTATGCGATACCCCATTTATATAGTTTTTTTTTTTTTGAAGCACTTTTAAAAAAAAAAAAAAAGTTTTTTTAGTGTGTAAAAAATATTTTTACATCGATTTTTATTTTTCCTATACAGAGCTTGATAAGGGCTTTTTTTTTGCGGGATGAACGACGTTTTAATTGGTACCTTGGCATTTCTAGGGGTTTTTGATCGCTTTTTATTCCTTTTATGTGCTGCGGGGATGAACAATAATCTTAATTCTGTATTGTTTTTTTTTTTTTTTTTTTTACGGCGTTCACCAAACGGGTTAATTAACAAAAATTTATAGGGCAGGTCTTACCATGCGGCATACCAAAAAATTTGGGGACTTTATTTATTTTTTATCTTTTTTGGGCGATTGGCTTTTTAAAGGGGAAAAGGGGGGTGTACGTTTTTTATTTTTTTTTTCTGTTTTTTTATAATTTTTTTTCATTTTTTTTTTTTTTTTTTCACTGTTTGTTTTTTTTTAAAAACCCCATAGGGGATTTGAAAGAAGATCTTTAGATCTTCATTCAATAGGAACAATCATACTTTTGCTTGACTGGTTCTATGTAACTTTAGCACGATGCCGGACATGCCCACAGGGCCGGGGCCCGGAAACGTGACGTCAAGACAAACCCAAGGTTCTTTGCCCCCCCGTGTGTCTGTTGGGGGCAGGGGCTCACGGGCGCCCCATCCGTGGCTCTGCCCCGAAGACGCAGAGGAGAGATCCCTCCTGTCCTCTTAATTATTGTGACCGGATTGTCCCCGTAATTAAGGGGTTAAACCCCGAAAAAGGGGCGGGGCCGACCTGCGGGAGTCAGCTTAATATACGAGACACCCCGCGGTCCCCGCGAATCTGTTTAATTCGCGCGAGCCCAGACGTACCATACGTCCAGGTGCGTGAACCCCCCAAACGCCCCTGGGACTAGGGAAACCCCCCAAGTCGTAAAGGGGTTTAAAGAAACAGGCCTTTTTTACAAATTACAAATACCATTTCTTTTTTGGGCTGCTCAATTTTTTTGGGCGCAATTTAATCCGGGGGTTAATTAATTGGGGGTTTTTCACCCTGTGGTGACTCCAAGAAACTGTCATTTTCCCCCGCCAAAATTTTAAAATTTTTCCTGTACCTAATTCCCAAGAAAAATTTTAATTACAATTTTACCCTTTTTGTTGTGTGGAAATAAACAACCCCGAAATTGAAAACCCCCGCACAAGGCTAGTAGTTTGGGGCTGCTCAATTCTTTTGCGCAAATTTAAAATCCGGGGTTTTTAATTAAGCGTTTTTTTCTGCTTTTTTGGGGACTCCAAGAAACCGCCCCTTTTTTAAACCGCCAAGAACCCCCACAATTTTCCTGAAACCAAAAACACAAGCGGGGGGTTAATTAAAAATTTTTTTTTCTTTTGTAATATTTTTGGTAGAACACACGCCATTGAAAACACCTACAAAGCTTTATTTTTTGGTTGCTCAATTCTTTTTGCAAAATTTACATCCAGGGTTTTAAATTAAGGGGTTTTTCCGCAGTTGTATTTCATTAAAAAAAACCTTTTTTTTTTAAACCCCCAGAAAAAAATTTTCCTTTCTTTAATTCCCAATCCAAAAGGTTAATTAACCTTTTTTTGTGCTTTTTTAATTCATAAAATTTAACAAAATTTTTTTTAAAAACCGGTCACATACAATTAAATTTTTTCCTGCCCATTTGTGGGCGAAATTTATACCCAAAGGGGTTACCAAGCTTTACGGGGTTCTTTTGGGAAAGGCAAATAAGAGGGTTTTTTGAAATTTATCAAAATACAATATCTTCATCAAAAAAGTGTCTGTCCCATTTTTAGAACAAACAGAAATTGTCTCAGACAGAGGGTGGCGGGGCCCTTCCCCTTTCCGAGGGCATTTGGCAAAAACCCCTTCCTGGAACAGGCCCAGGTCCAGCCCAAGGGGACGTCGCAGCGGGGGGCCCCAACCGTAGCCAAACGCCGCGCCCATCAGCGCCGTTTTTTGGGTTCACAACCCAAGGGTTCTTGTTTGGTTGACTAGTCATCCACTTCCCCCAAGACATCTGAAAACCCCCACCAAAGCGGGGGGGAACGTCAACACAACCCTTAGTTGGCATGGCCCGGGAGGGGGGTCAGCGCCCTCACCTTCCCAACCCCCTCTGTCCCACCGGTTCCCCAGCCAGAGACTACTTTTTGGGCTGGGCTCACGCCACTATATAGCGAGAATGAACAATTTGGGGAGGGGCATCAGCAGCTATTTGGGGCGCGAAAAACGGGCCAATATCACCTCTTCTTGCAGGGGCGGCAAAATAAGATTTTGGGGAAAGGGGCAGGGGGGGTCATGTTTGGGGGGTTCAGCCTCTGATACCAAGACCGGTCATGAGACAGCAGTGACTGAAACACAAAAGATATGAGTAGCCGACCGCACTTGGGAGCCGGGTGAGGCAAGGGGTTTCATCACGCGGGGAAAAGGGGGCGTCACTTGCGCTCAGGCAGCGGCGCGGGAAACAAGGGGGTCAGTGGCCGGGGGTCACAGAACAGCAGTGTGAGGCAGGAGCCAAGCGCCACGGGGAAAAAAACCCGCTTCCGGGCCCCAAAAAGTAGCGGCACAGGGCCCGAGGGAGCGGGGCAGTAGTCCCCATGCGGACGTTGGCGGTAAAATCCGATACTCGGGGTTGGCAGTTTTTTGCTAAGACACCGGGGGACCGAATAGGGTATATGTAAATCTGTAGGCAGAAAGTGAAGCGGGCCGGGGGCTAACGTTGCACCCGGCCCTGCGTCAACACATGCAGCGCACCATCCGGTGGCCGGGAAAAGTGGCTCAGAGTGGGGGGTCCATCCTGCCGCCGCAGCAACAGCACACAGCGCTCAGTGGCACGCATCCAAAGCACCATCGGTCCACCACCTCTGCAGAAGGGGCTGTTTTCTCTTTGACATCATCTTCCGGTCCAGATGCTACTGCTACTCGCTACTCATGGCGCCAGCAGTCCGTTCAGCGAGGCGATTGCAAAGAGACAACAGTATGCGTCCAACCATCCTAAGGTGCAAAAGCTGACTGTGCTCCTGTCCAAGTTTTTGGGTGCTGCAGTTCCCTCCCTTTCCAAATGGTGGACTCTGCACCTTTCCCGAGAACTAATGGCTTGTGCCGAGCCAGATGGAGAGTTCCAAGCCGTAATTTCTTTTCCAAAAAGGCAGTACCAGCACTTCATAAATATGTAGAACAGAAGGTGGGCCAGTCCTTGAGCTTATCGGTTGTTCCAAGGTGCACGGAAAGCGCGGCCGTCGGGAGCTGTAACTACGGTCAGGGCCAGTTTCATGTCCTTTACGGCCCACTGGGTGAAAAGTGCTTTCCCGCCCAGGCACCACCAACAACTTGGACAGGAGACGCCGCTTTCTCCCCACGTTGTCAAAAATGCGGCTCTGTGCCAATGTCCGCCTCCTCCACCACCACCAAACCCTCTCAGCCTCCACAAGTACTGCTCCATCATACCACATGTGTAGGGCACAGCGGTCATGCAGTTCTACACCTTGCTTGCATCGGCGAACGAATTCACACAGGGGAGGAACTGCTCCGCGTCATGCAGCAAGAAATCGATGTGTGGCTTTCTCCGCGCCAACTGCAAATCGGGAAACCCTGGTGACGGACAATGGGAGGAACATGGTGTCCCCCGCTGCACCGAGGGGGGATGGTCCATGCGCCCTGCAGGGCGCACGTTTTTAAATCTGGTTGTAAAAAGGGTTTCCAAAAGGGTTTTCCCCCCGGTTTTCTTCAAAAAATTCTGAAAAGGGGCCGGGAAACTGTGCATGCACTTAAATCCCATTCCTAAAAAGCCGGGGGGGAACACCCTCCCCAGTTGCAGGGGCCAGAACGGGCTCCCCAACCACTCTGTTTCCACCCGTTGGAATTCCAGCCTAAATTTTTGGACCGACTGTAAAAAACAGGGGAAAGGCCATTAACGTTTTTTTTGAAAACCGGGGCGGACGGGATACCCCCCTGTGAAAATTTTTGGGATGTCACCAGTGGCATTTTCATGCGTGTCACCCCTCCCCATGCCCTTTGGAAAAATTTGTTAAAAATCTTTTCTGGGCGGGGGACTGTAGAGGGGAACTAAAATTTTCGCGTCCAAAAAGGGACCCCGGTGAGGACTGAAATGGGGGAAAAAGAGGAGGGGGAAAGGACATTGGACAAAAAGCATTGTCTGGTGAAATGAGGGGAAAATTTTTTAACCCGGGTGACAAAGAGGATGACCCGGGAGCATTTAAAAGGGGTAAAGGGGAGATGAGGAAAGGGGGGGAAGGCAGATAAACCCGCAAGAAACCGTGGAAAGAATACATGGAGATGGGCGGGGACCCCCCTTGGGAGTCACTTTTTCAGAGGGCCCCCCGCACAATCGATTTGCCGGGGCTAGGACCCCCCGAATAGTCAGCACCCGTCAGGGGAAAAGACTTCGGGCTCCCCAACCCTTTTGGGGAAACCCCCTCGCACCGGGTTCCAAAATGGGACCCTTTTTTTCCCACAAATTGAAAGGGAAGGGACAAACTAAAAATACTGGGGAAATCCTCCAAGTAAAGTTGGGCCGGGCTGCCCTTTGGTGGGGCATCGCCCCTTCTCTGAAAATTTCCGGGAACCGGGTTTTTTTAAAGCCTAAACGTCCCACTCCCGGGGGAGGCTCCCGGGGGGAAGGGGGGGGGCTCGAGCAGAAACCACTCCCCCACCCAGAAACCCAAAAGGGTCGGGTGTCCCCGATGAGCAGCTTCCTTCCCCCCGCCTAGTGAGGAGGGCATTCGCCAGCAGCAAAACCCAGGAACCTGGACAGACCCTAACCCAACAGGTGGGGGGGCCCCAATTTGGGAAAAGCACTCGGGGCCACCCCAGTTAGAAGATCCGCGGACTATTTTGGCACCCAAAACCTGGGGGTTTGGCCCGCAACTTGCCTTTTTTCCCAGGGGAGAAGCTGTCCCCCCGGGCCATTATTTTGGGAAAACCCAGAGCGGGTGTTCAGGCGAGGGGGGCCCCATCGTTCCCCCCAAGGAAACCCGCGCCCAGGGGAAAAATGGAACGCTACCTTGCCCAAGAATGAATCAGGCGGGGAACGGCCGGGTTTTCAACCCCAAATTTGCCTTTAGGCGTCAGATACATCAGCCATAAACGCCTCACCCAAACTGTGGGAAAATAAAGTCTGGGTTCAAACTACCCTCCCTCCCCACTTTTTCCAACCCCGGCCCCCCCGCCGATGCCCCCAAAATCTTTTGGACAGTTTTCCCATCCCCTTTACCCCCAAAACTTTACAAGGGACGGTATTGCCACCCACCCCACACCCCTTTTCATTGTGCCACTTTTCTGACCTCAATGCAGCTGCTGGGGCTGCTGCCGTGACCTACACACTGTGTCATTGTCCCCACTCTGGGGGCCCTTTACTCCTTTTTTTTGCCCCCTTTCCAGAATTTTCATTGGGGGCCCGGTCTACCTCTTTCCCTTTTCCGTGACCCCCCACCCTGGAAATTTGTCCCACTCTGGGGCCTACTCCTGTTTTTGCCACTGTCATTGTGCCACTGTCTGACCTCATGCTGCGGGGCTTGGCTCCCTGCCGGACCTACACACGCCCATTGTCCCCACTGTCTGACCTCATGCGCGGGCGTGGCTGATGCCTTTACCTACACACTCTGTCATTGTCCCAAGGGGCGGGGGATTTTTTTTTCATTCAAAGCGGGGCTGTGGCTGCTCCCCGTGACCTACACACTGTGTCCTTTGGGGTGCCATTTCGGGGGCCTACTCCTTTTTTTTGCCACCTCTAGAATTTTCATTTGCCCAGGGGTTTCGACCTAAATGCGCTCTGCGGGTTGTTTCCCCGTCAACCCACACCCGGTCATTGTGCCACCTTTGGCCTACTCCTTTTTTTTGGCCAAACCCCCCCAGAAGGGTTCTTGTCCCAAACCCTAAACCTCATGCTGGGGGTTTTCGGGGCCGCCGTCCCCCTTCCCCCTCGGGCACTAATTTTGCCACCAAAGGCCCCCACTTTTTTTTTTTTCTACTTTCGCGGGCATTTTTTTATCGGGCAAACTTTCCCCCCTTCTTTTTTTTTGGGCATTTTTGCCCTTTTTAAGTGCCCGGGGAATTTTTATGTGAAAGCGATTCTAAAGGGGCGGCAGTCATGGGGCGTTTTTCATACTAAAACAAAACCCATTGTATAAGACCAAACCAACCCCCCTCTGCATATTTAACCCATGCCAAGGGTTCAAACAAAAACCCTGCGGGCCCTTCTGTGCAGCCTGGAAATACCCGTTTTTAACGTATTGGGCCCCGAAGAAAATTCGGAACAAAGTTTTTTTTTTCCGGGGAAATTCGGGAAGGGGAACGAACCCAAATTTTTGGGGAAATTCGCCCATCCTAAATATATGGTTTTTGCACACCCAAAAAAACCTTTGTGAAAAAAATTAGCATAGGTGCACACTGGTGGGGCACCCAAAATACATACACATTCCAGTATCAGTACACCAAATCAACTAAAGGCAAATAGGAATTTTTGAAAAAAGCATTTTGGGACCCCAGGGTACATGGAAAAAAAGTTTGAAGGTATGGGGGTCTGAACAGTCCCCCCAAAAAAAGTTAAACAATTTGTGAAAACCCCCCCTGCAAATTTAGGTCCCGTTTAAAAATTTTTGGAGGTGGGGTGGCTCTGATATTTGGGAAAGTGTATTTCCCCCCCATTTCAAATTTTAAAAGCCAAAAGGCCAAAACCACATTTTAGCTCGGGCCCCCTGAAAAGGGAAAACGGGTTAATGTGCTTTAAACCCCCGCTTGGATTCTGGTTAGGAAAATCCAAAAGGGCCAGTAAAGCTGAAGGACACCACATCCTTTTCCAACTTTTTTTTTCCAAAGCTGTTACACAGAGTGGGAAAAAGGGGGGTGGGTTTTTTGTTTAAAAAGGGGGTGCCAAGTAAAACCCCGGGGGTCACTCCCCGGGCCCCCTTCCTGTCCCCCTTTCGCTGCGGCCTCTGCGGGGAACCGCAAATCCTACCCCATTTTTCCCATCGCAGATCTGGTTCCCGTTTGGGATGTCGCTGTGGCCCCTCCTGTAGCCCCTGCTTAACCCCCTGTGATTGCTTTTTCGGCTTTCTCTTGCTGGCCCGCTTTCTCCCCCATCTTTGGGTGCTGCCCTATTCCTTTTTTTCCCATAAGGGCGGCCCGGGCCCCAAACTTTCCCCTTTCCTTTTTTTTCCACATGGGGGGCGGGGGGTTGGGCCCCTTTTGCCAATTCCCCCTTTCCCCCCTGGGGTTTTTTAAGCCTTCTTTTCCCCCCCCCCACCCCCCCTGCCCCGATCCTTGGTTTTTGTTTTTTTTAAGTTTCTCCCTTTTTTTTATTCCCGTTGCTGGTTTCTGATCTTTTTATTAGCATCCCCGGGGTGCCCATGTGGTCTCTTTTTGGGCTCGCTGTGCTCTTTTGAAATTTCCTTCCTGTTGGGTTTTCTCCCGTGTTTTCCCGCCCTGGTTTATGCCTTTGGGTTTTTTGCTTTAGTTTTTGCCTACGTCCCTTTTTTATGTTCTTGGGGTCTTCATCTGTCTATTTATTGTTCCCTTTACCTTTTCTTATCCTCCCCTTTTAGCCCCCCCCCCCCCCCCCCTCCCTTTTTTTGTTTTTCCTTTTTTCCCTTTGTTTGTCCCCCACATTTTACTTTTTTAGTCTGCTTTGTCTCCCCGTCCCCCTTTTCCTGTTGGTTTCCTACCCTTTGGGGGCCAAACTGGCCGCGGCACCCGCCCCTGCGGGGACTGCCTGAGTTAGCACCGGGGGGCTGTTGGGGCCCCCAAAACCTTTCCATCCAAAACCCCTGTGAAGATACCCATCCCCCGATGGCCCGACTTGGGGGTTTTAAAGCCCCCCCGGAGCAAGCCCGGGAGTGGTCCATGGGGGCCCCCCTACCCGCTTTAAACCCCCCCCAACCCCTTACAGTAAGGG
Source organism: Phyllomedusa bahiana (assembly GCA_025379985.1). Taxonomy (NCBI): domain Eukaryota; kingdom Metazoa; phylum Chordata; class Amphibia; order Anura; family Hylidae; genus Phyllomedusa; species Phyllomedusa bahiana. Next base: position 53,670 of record JAODAL010011174.1, on the reverse strand, counting down.
TCAGCCATGGACTCCGCTGACCCTTTTTGCCCCCCTGTTTTTTGGTCCATGTCAGGGTTTTTTTCCCGGCTGCCTCTTTAAGTTGTGGGAGGGTTTTTTTTTTTTTGGCAAATCTTTTTGGGGGTTTGGGGGCCCGCCCCACTACCCCCCTTCTGAGTCCCCCTGGCTTACGGGCTCGCCCGACCCTTCCCGAGTCCCCGTGGGTTAAAGGGCCCCGCCCTGAGCCTTCTGAGTCCCCGTGGCTTACGGGCTCGCCCTGAACCCCTTTGAGTCCCCGTTTGGCTTACGGGCCCAGCCCTGAGCCTTCTGAGTCCCCCGGGCTTACGGGTTTTCGCCCTGACCTTTTGAGTCCCCGTGGGTTACGGGCCTCGCCCTGAGGGCCCTTTTGGGTCCCCCCCCCTTAACGGGCTCGCCCTGAGCCTTCTGATCCCCCTGACTTTTCCCGGGCTCGCCCTGAGCCTTCTAGTTTCCCCCCACTTCGGTCCCCGCCCCGACCTTTTGGGGTCCCCCTGGCTTTTTGGTCTCGCCCTGAGCCTTCTGAGTCCCCTTGGGTTACGGTCCCGCTCTGGGTTTTCCCCCCCCATTTTTCCTAGTTTCCCCCCCCTTTTTTTCCCCCCCTTCACCTCCAAATTTTCCAGGGATTCCCCCCTACTGGCTGGCAGCCTGTAATTGGGTTTTGGGGGTTTCCCCCGGGTTTTTTTCGGGGCCCCAGACCAGGGGGAATTTCCATTTTGTGGATTGGAGGGGGAAGGGGGGGGCTTTTAAAGGGGGGGTATGTCACGTTTCCGTGCCACGTTCCTGTTTCCCTTTCCCCGCGGGCCCCTGCTGCGAACCGCAGTTTTCCTATTTCCTATCCCCAAACTGGGTTTTCCCGGGTTTCAGTGTCGCTGTGGGGCGCTCCCGTTGCCGCTGCTTATCACTCTGGGGTTTTCTTTGGGGCTTTCCCCTTTCTGGCCATGTGCCCTCCCCCTCTTGGGGCTGCCCTATTCCTTTTTTGCTCATATAGGGCGGGGGCCACATCTTTTCCCTTCCTTTTTTTTCCACAGTTGCAGCGGGGGTTTGGGGTTCCCCTGCCCCAACCCCTCCACCTGTTGGGTTTTTAAAACCCTGCTTCCTTTTCCCCACACTTTTCCCCGCCCGAAACCTTTTTGTTGTTTTTTTATGTTTTCTCTTTGGGGTAGTTTTTTTGCGTGTTTTCTGAAACTTTTTATTTACGTCCCCTTTTGCCCCTTTGGGCCCCTTTGTTCTGCTGTGTCTTTTGAGTTTCCTTTTCCTTTTTTCTCCTGCCCTGTCCTGGGCCGCCGGGCATGCCTTTTCTTGCTTATTTAGCTTTCTTTTTTCTTATGTTCTTGGTTTTCTTCAGTCTTCTATTTTTTTGTTTCCCTTTTTCCTTTTGCTTATCCTCCCTGTTTTTGGGATCTTTTTTTGTCCTTTCTTTGTTTTTTTACCTGCCATATTTTTTTTTCTATCTGCTTTTTCTCCCGTCCCTTACCGTTTTTGGGGGCCTAGCATTGGGCCCCTTTGCCTGTCTGGGCACTTCCACGGGTGGGGACTGCTCTGAGGAACACTGGGGGCTGGTTTTGGGGGCCCAACCTTACCATCAAACTCTGGTTTAAGATACCCATGCCCATGGGCCACTTGGGTTTCCCCCCTCGGAAACAAGCCCGGGAGTGGGCCAGTGGGTCCCCTAAACCCCCTTTTAACCCCTTCACCCGTTACACAGGGGGGGGGCCCCCCCCCACCCAAAGGGTATTTTCACCAAAGGCTTTTAATGCGGGGGCTAATTTCGGGGCCCCCCAAATTTAAACCCTGTGGACGGGGGGGGGAGCGGGGGATGAGCGGGGGGGCCTTTACTTCCCCCGGCCCATTTACTTCATTACCACGGGGGGTATAAACCCGCGGTAAATTTACATGTCAATTACCCCCCGCCTTTTTTGGAATTTGCCAGCAGGGGAGGAAAACGTAATCCATAGTTTTTCTAAAGAAACTGTGGTTACCGTAAAACAGGGCCCTTTTCAGCCCGAATTTGCCCCACTTCGGCCGTAAAACGGACCGAAAAACGGCCCATTTTTTAAACCGTGTTTAAAAAAGGCCTCAAAACGTCAAAACTTTCAATTCAAAATCTCGCTGATGGGCCCCTTTCCCAAAAATTTTGGGAACATTTTAAAAGAGGACCTATTTGGGCCCTTTTTTGACAAGTCTGGTTTTTTTGTAAAACCTTGTGTTTTTTCCCCATGAAATAAAAAATTCTGGGGCATCTTGTCTTATAAAAAAATGGGGTTTTTTGCTGGGCCTCTCTTTTTCCTCCTAGAAATTGATTACTGAATCTGTCCCCAAAAGGGGTTACTACCTTGGGCACGGCCCCCCGAAATATTAATGATAACGCCCATCTGACTGAAATTTAGGGGTTTAATTTTTTAGGGGGAATAATAGGGAAAAAGCCCAAAAACAGAGAAATAAAGACGGCCTCCAGAATTGTTATTTCACAGAAAAACAGAAGAATTTGCTAAAACAAACATGTCAGGAGAGGTCACAGGTCCTATTTAAGAGAATTTTCTATCAGATATTGTACAATAAGCAAATAACAAGGTCTTTGCTGAGCCCCTTTTTTCCAGGGGAAAATTTTCATCCCGGAACCCCGACATCACTTTTTTTGGGGAAAAAAAGACCGCAGATAACCCGCTGCCCAAATCAAACGAAAAATGTATTTCCCCCCCGATAATTTCCCTTTATAAAAATGTTTAGCACATACCATCTAGAAGTCCCTGCAAACCCATAAGCGAATATAGTCCATGTACTGCACTGCAGCATATGTTGGCTCTATATAAGTCATGTGTACATGTAAAATGGTTGCTGATTTTCAGTGTTTTCTGTATTACTGTATGTTATGTACAAATGGACTTTTTGAAACCCCATTCATATGTATGGGAAAAATATTGGATTATAGGGGGGGCTTTTGGGGTAAACTTTAGAATTTTTTAAAAGATTTACCCATAGATCTCAACTGTTATAAAATCTGAGGCCATATTTTCATATAATGTAATATTCTGCCACATGTGAAACTGGAAATAAAATAGATGTATTCTTGGTCCCGGGCAGTTTTGTGTCTGCGAGTCTCTATCTGAAAATGAGAAATATTCTCCAGATATGTTGTTTTCACAGAAGAGAATGGACTGTATGGGAAGCCAGTTTTTTCAAAGCTTTTGTATAACCCCTTACATCATACTAGGCTTTTGCATGTAATTTAAAATTTTTAAAAGGGTAGGTTTTCCACAAAATTTTTTGCACCGTAATTACCCCCAAAAATTTCGCCGTGTGGACGGGGGGGGTGGCCGGGGGGGCCGCACCACCCCCGGGCCCCCCCGACTTCCTTACCAGGGGGCGCGTATACGCCGCTGGGAATTCCAAATGTCAAAAAAAAAACAATTTAGGGGGGGGAAAAAAAGTAAACCAAAAAAAACAACTAAAAAAATAAAAAAAAAATTAAAAAAAAATGAAATGGGAAAAAATTTTTAAAAAAAAAACCCGGTTAAAAAAAAAGCAAAACCCCCGAAAATTTACCCACCCCCCCCAAAACCCCCCTTCCCCCCCCAAAGCCCCCAACCCCCCCCCCCCCAAACCCCCCTTTCCCCTTTTAATATTCCCCCCCCCCCGGAAAAACCCCCCCCCCAACCCCTCCCAAACCCCCCCCCCCCAAAAACAACCCCCAAACCATTTTTTAGCAAAAACCCAAAAAAAAAAAACAAAAAAAACAAAAAATAAAAAAAAAAAAAAATAAAAAAAATAAGCAAAAGAAAAATAGGAAAAAAAAAAAAAAAAAATTTTTAAAAAACCCAAAAAAATAAAAAACCCCCCCGATGTGGGGGGAGGGAAGGAAAAAGGGGGGGGGGGTTTTTTTTTGAAAGTTGGGGGGGGTTTTTGGGGTTTTTTTTTCACCCCAAAAAGAAAGGGGGGGGGTTTTTTGGGGTTGTTTTTTTTTTTAAATTTTGGGGGGGGGGGTTTTTATTTTTTTTTTTTTTTTTTGTTTTTTTCCCCCTTTTTTCTGGGGTTTTCTTTTAAAAACATTCCTTTTTTAATTTTTTTGGTGAATTTTCCCTTATTTAAGACCAAATTTTTGGAAAAGCTTAACAAGAAAGGGTTTAACCCTTTGGGGGCCAAATCCTTTGGGTTCAACTGGTGCTTGCTCTTTGCTCCTACTTGACAAACCCTTTTAAAAATTTCCAATCCGGAAACTAAAAGGGGGGTTTTCCACAATCTAATGTTTGGGCGTGGGATCCACCAAAAAGGGGTTTTAACACTTTTCTAAATATATGGCATTAAAAAAAGGGGAAACCTTGAGAGCTCCAAACCTTCCTTTCACCCCTTTTTTTCCTGGCCCGTTTACCTTAGAAAACCCAAACAGGACTAACCCGGCCACATTTGCGTTTTTTGCCCCTTCTTATCTTTATGGCAGGACACATGAAAAGAGCCCTTTGAAGGGGGCCCGGGGGGAAAAAATCCTGTTTCCTGCTATATAAGAATCCACTTTTGAATGTAATTTCTTTGTAAACAAGCGGGCACTCCCTGGACCCTGCTGCCCCCTACCTCCCCCTGCATCAAGGGTTTTTGAACAAATGAAAGAAAACTGCCTGCCCCGGGGGCTTTTCCCATTCTCCTGAGCCCGATAAAAAGGGGGGAAAAAAAAACCTAAAGCTTGTGCCAATACAGGGTTTTCCCCCGTGGACTAGCCAAACATGTTTGCTCAACTACAGAGACTGAGTATCAGGAGCGTGCATGGGAGGTGGAGTGATGACATCACAGAGAAGGTACTTGTTTTAAACACAGAAACACAATGCCCCTTTTTCAAGCCTCAAGAGGGGAGTATCAGCCTGTTAGGTAAGGAACTCACTTCTTGGCAAAACCCCTTTAAGCCCCACGAATGCCCTAAAGCAAATGTTCCTAACTCAGGGCCTGTGGGCTGAACCTGGCCTGCCACATCATTTTATGTGGTTAACAAGAGCTTAGACATGGTTAGTAGGGATGGATAAAGTCCATATGCAAAAGGACTGGCTCTCCACTTTCCCTGCAGAACATAGCCAGCACTTGGCAGAGGTGGCAGTACCAACACTGGGAGCAGACACAATCTTGAATTTGGAGCTCTGGTGCGCACCTTAGGCTAGGTCTACATGGCATTGGACAAAAAACTCACTGAAAACCGAATTCCAAAACCGTTCATAAAACTGAGCTTTTTGTCTACTGCCTGTCAAAAGTTTTTTGTTGCATTTTTTTTTTTTGCAGATGTGTACAGCATTATATTTGCTGTGGATTTCTACAAAAATGTGCAAAAAACATCCACCGCTTTACATAGACTCCAATAATAAATTTTCTGCCCTGTCGTTTTCTGCAACATATTTAAAAAAAACGACCAGCAGCAAAAATGAGCAGAAAAAAAACGTTCTGTGGAGACTACAGAATGTTTTTACTATTAAAGTCTATGAGATATGTTCTTAATTTTTTTTTCAATGTTTTTAGAAAATGAAAAAGTGCTGTGGAGACATAGCCATAGCCATGCTCTGCTCAGTAACTCATAGGCGGTGGAACAGCTCTGACTACCCTACCCAGGCACCCTAGACACCCTTCAGTGGCTCTTTAAGGGCTATCAAAATGCTGATGTGCTTTAACATAAAAAAAAGTATTGGCACAGTATAAAAAGTAAATAATTTTTACAATTTTATTGAAAAAAAGCATACAAGTTATGAATAAGAACAGATGGTTTAAAATATGTATTTGTATCTAGTACAGCCTATAGACTTGCAGTGGTCTGATACTTCTTCCATTTTAATATGATCGCTTGCACAGTGCTCCTTGGGATGTTTAAAGTTTGGGAAATCTTTTTGTATCCAAATCCGGCTTTAAACTTCTCCACAACAGTATCCCGGACCTGCCTGGTGTGTTCCTTGGTCTTCATGATGCTCTCTACGCTTTAAACAGAACCCTGAGACTATCACAGAGCAGGTGCATTTACACGGAGACCTGATTACAAACAGGTGGATTATATTTATCATCATCAGTCATTTAGGACAACATTGGATCATTCAGAGATACTCACTGAACTTCTGGAGTGAGTTTGCTGCGCTGAAAGTAAAGAGACCGAATAATTTTGCACGGCCCACTTTTCAGTTTTTTATTTTTTACAAAAGTTGAAAATATCCAATAAATTTCATTCCACTTCACAACTGTGTCCAACTTGTTGTTGATTCTTTACAAAAACTTTAAAATTTTATATCTTTATGTTTGAAGCCTGAAATGTGGCAAAAGGTTGAACAGTTCAAGAGGGCCGAATACTTTCGCAAGGCACTGTATTTCCTGATCGGCACATGTATATCCAAAAACACTTTTATATTCTCAATTGTTAAATCCTCACATATTATATAGAGGCTAAACTCTATGCCTCTAAAATCAGCGTCAAATCCATGTCCAAAATTCATGCTTAATTGGCACGGATTTTAGGTATGGATCCCATGCTGATTCAGCACTGAAGTTTTCAGTACTGCAGATCATCCATGTAAACCTAACCTAAGATTGTCTTGTGGATGCCTTCATTTTAAGGATTTGACTTAATGGCATATTCCCTCTAACCCAACTATGAGAAGTAAAGTTGATAGATGGGATTCTCTTGTAATGCCAGCAGGATTTCAGTCAGACTCGGCATTCAGAATAAATATTCCATCCTGTAGACTAAATGCAGATGGTAGTTTTGAGTCAGTCATTTCCATACGGAGATGAATATCACTAAATTTTCTTGCTATGCCATCTGTGATTTTAGAAAGAAACTGAGATTTGCATTCCAGATTACTTCTTCTCCAGTTATCATACATGATTTGCTTTTCACATATTGTAATTGATATAAAGACAAATGCTTCTATAGAGTTCTTCTGCATACACCTTTGGTGGACATTCAACAGAAATGTGTTCTGTCTACAAGAGTTTTGGATGGAAATTTGCGCTTGCCCAACCTACAATGCATATCAGTATTTTTCATTGTAACAATACATGTTAGAACAGAAGCATAAAGCTCTAATACAAAATCTGTATATGGTCCCTCAACACCCATGTGGCCATTATAATAATGGTATCTTCTTTTGTGGCCTTTGAGTCTTCTTCAGAAATGAGGCCTTGGTTGCCCCTTATGTCTATGCCTTTGTTTTGAAGGCCTTTGTTCCTCAACAGTCTCTTGATCAATTGTGTATAGTTGATCTTCCTATATGAGAGAATATACGGATATATAGACTACTTCAATAGTCTGTTGAAAAGTAGTTTTTGGTAGGTAACTTCAAAGTAAATTTAGGTGGCAACACAAAGTATGACCAGATTCCTTGCCTTTGCAGTAACCAATTTCATTAAGTTGAGTTCACACAGTATTTTTTTTAAGCATAATTTATATCAGTATTTTTACTTCAAAATCATTTCGTTCAAAATCATTTTGGCAAATCCCAGTCTCATTTTTTTTATGTTTTGCTTTCAACAATGGTTTTGGAAGTCTTCCATTAAGTCCACTTTGGCAAAGATCTATCTGACACTGATGTACCTAGACCTTGTAGGTTCACCTTTTATAGCTATGAAAGTTGCTTAGGGATCCTTGTAAACCATTCATGTTATCCATCTCTTTAATATGTCATCAATTTTCCTCTTGCAGCCTCATCCAAAGAGGTTGTTTACCGTCCCATACATCTTAAGCCTCTGATTAATATGTGCAACGGCAGTAACAGGAGCATCATGCTGTTTAGAGATGGTTTTATAGCTTTTACCTTTAACATGTTTGTCTACAACTTTCTTTCATATCTTCTAAGGCAACTCTCTCCTTTTGGTCCTTGTTCAGTGTGGTCAACACCATGATACCAAACAGCACAGTGACTACTTTTTACCCTTTAAATAGTCAGTCTGAGTGATTAAAAGTTTGTGCACACCTGTGGTGATATTTTCAGCACACACCTTATTTAACATGCCCCTATAGTCAAACTGTTTTGCTTTCAACAATGGTTTTGGAAGTCTTCCATTAAGTCCACTTTGGCAGAGATCTATCTGACACTGATGTACCTAGGCCTTGTAGGTTCACCTCTTATCACTATGAAAGTTGCATAGGGATTCTTGTTTATCATTCATGTTATCCGTCTCTTTAATTTGTCATAAATTTTCCTCTTGCGGCCTCATCCAAAGAGGTTGTTTACTGTCTCATACACCTTAAGCCTCTGATTAATAAGTGTAACTGTAGTAACAGGAGCATCATGCTGTTTGGAGATGGTGTTATAACCTTTACCTTTAACATGTTTGTCTACAACATGCTTTCATATCTCCTAAGGCAACTCTCTCCTTTGCTTCCTTTGGTCCTTGTTCAGTGTGGTAAACACCATGATACCAAACAGCACAGTGACTACTTTTTACCCTTTAAATAGTCAGTCTGACTGATTAAAAGTTTGTGCACACCTGTGTGTATTTTCAGCACACACCTTACTTAAAGGGGTTTTGCCACGATGTAATGTTGACGTGGGATCCTCCAAAATGGGTATTTAATCACTTTTCTAAATATATGTGATTAAAAAAATTGCAGCCTGAGAGAGCTACCGGCTGCCTTACCTGCCCTTAGTTACTTAAAAGCTTGCATTAAATACGACCAAGACAAGAGCTGCTGGCCGGGCTTGTGCAGAGCACACTTCTTATCTGATGAGAGGGAGCTGAAGAAGCTTTCAAGGCACCGGGTAGAAATATGTTGTCTTTTGTATACAGAATCCATTAGTTGTAGTGTGATTATCTGAGTAGATCCCTGCTTTATCTGATGACAGAGAACATGAAGAAGCTTTAAAGCTTCTGTGGAGAAAGCTGTTGTCGTTTGTAGTTGTAGTTTGATTATTTGAGTGAACATTTCACAAGATCCCTTATGCACGGCTCTGTGCTCTGGCTGTGTCTCTGCTCTCTCAGCTCAGCATTGCTTTGTTTACATTTGCTTCTTAGCAGATAAGGCACGTCCTGGCAAAACCCTTTAACATGTCCCTATGGTCAATCTATTTTCAATCTTTGCTGGGGGTACCATCATTTTTGTCCAGGTCAGTTTCATTAGTTTTTTTTTGTAATTTCGGTTGCACCACGATTCAGACGTAATGTCTGGTTTCCAGTAGTTGATTTTCAGTAAATTTATTATTACTTTTGTCAGCTTCAAGTTCTTCCAGTGGCCATTGTGGATTTTTCTCTCTTTAAACGAAAGGTACCAACAATTTTGTTCAAGTTGGTGCGATTCATGGATTTCTACATTGTAAGATGTCTTTAAACAGATGTAACACTTTCCTCTACTGGACCTTCTAATAACTTTAGACGATGTTACATCTGGCCTATGGTAACGCAGCCATAAAATAGTGATTTATGTGTTTACAGATTTTGCAATTAAAATGCACCTTGGCCATGTCCTGGGCCTGCTGTTTATATAGGTCTAATAGGAATACTTGAGACGTGGCACTAATTGTGATGAAAGGGTCTGAATGTGTCTGAACTGTTTCCCTATTAGCTTTGTTTAATGAGCCTCTAATTCTTAGCGCAATGTGGAGCACATCATTGTGGAGGTGCAGGTATAGATCTATTACAGGGAACAAGCATTAGCGGTGTATTGACATAGACATCAACCATCATTTAAAATTGTGTAAATTGTTTGTTTCTTGCATATTGTTAAGGAAATTCACCTTTAAACAGCACATGTTGAGGACTAAACAGCTAAAACTCTGACTTAACTCTTGCCTAACACTTGCTCCTCAAGATCTATAGATGGTTAATTGTATGTATATACACTTGCTGTTCTCTATGAATTCACAATTCACATAGTGCTCTTCCTTTGTTATTCCTCCTGGAAATGCATGAGTAAGTGTACAGCTAAATGTATTTGCATACTTGCAAAATTATGAAAGTGGCTTCTATGGAGATTTAGAGCTGAAGCTTGTGTAGCGCTTTGCCTCCAAAAGTGTGTATAAACCAAGCCTCTTTGTAACAAGCCAAACCCCTTTTATTAAAAGCTACACCTACTACACCCGACAGTGTAATGGCTCTGGAAGAAAGCTAATTGAAGGGTTTGGCTTCACCTAGCTTTCCTGGATGTTGGATAGCGTATTCAGCATCCAGATATGCTGGGAGATGCCACCAAACTGTGCTTGAACCTAAACCATTACACTTCTACCAATAATACTACTATACAGTGACCATATAGGATTAGATATCAGTGTACACAGGCTGTGCAGACTTTATATACCACAATACAGTGACCGTGTAATGGTAGCTACCAGAGAACACAGGCTCTGCAGACGTGATTATAGTGCAGAGACTCGCCAGAGACGTCATCTATGACTGAAGTTGTCCTCTTTCCCTTTTCTTCTGCATCCTGTTCAGATTGTCATGATGACTTCTCCCAGGCACGAAGAATCAACATCTTAGAATTCTAATTTTTCCAGCACTTCCCTACCTTTTCTTCGTCTGTAAAAACTTGGGGGGATAGGTGCAAGTGGGGAGGTTATGGGGTAATGCGTGGAGGTGGTGGAAAGTGATAGATTGAAATGAGGGGGCTATGAGGTAATAGGTGGAGGTGGTGGGGAGTTTATGGGGTGATAGGTGGAGGTGAGGATGTTATGGGGTGACAGGTGGAGATGGTGTGGGGCTTATGGGATGATAGGTGGGGGTTGTATTTTGTGTTGGCACTAGGATGCATAACACAATGATAGGAGAGGGTCTGGAGAGATGAAGTATAGAGCACAGCCTACAGTCTTCTTTGGGGGGGTGCAGAGGACCATCTCCTTGGAGATTGTGCTGAGGCTGTGGTCTGTACAGGCCGGGGCAAGGCATTTTGGTGCCCTAGGCAAGTAGCGCCAATGGCGCCCCCCCCGCCCGCCTGAAAAAAATTAAATCCCTGGTCCTAACCTGAAACCCGCTGCCTACACCCGCCCTGGCTGCTTGAAATGGCAAGAAAACACAATTACGCTAACACAAGAGGACAGTAACTAGGGACTATTAGGATGTATTTATATTAAATAATATATTGCATATACAAAACTACATAGAAATAGTTATAAAGACTATTTTCTATGGAAGACACTTCTTATTAGTGGTCATACATTTGCCACATAACACCACTGTACAAGCAGCAAATTGTATTACCATACTGTAACTAAACAACCAATATTATCAATGATATCGCTATACAAAGACCAACTAATACTGCCACCTCATGACCACATATCAACACCACATAGTGACTGAATAATATTGTCACACCATGTCCACATATCACCACCACACAGTGACTGAATAATACCACCAATACCACCATACCATGACCACATATCACCACCACATAGTGACTGAATAATACCACCGGACCATGACCACATATCACCACCATATAGTGACTGAATAATAACACCAGACCATGATCACATATCACCACCACATAGTGACTGAATAATACCACAACACCATAGCCACATATCACCACCACATGCTGCTATACTGTTCCTGAATATAAACCATTACACTACTACAAATATTCCCAATATACAGCACATAGTATATAATATATAGTGTAGGTACCAAATGTACATAGGCTCTACAGATATACAGTATTAGTGATTACAGGGATTAACAGAACACATCTTCTCTAATAGGAGTCGTTCTCTTTACCTCTTCTTCTCCATCCAACCGCCATGACAACTTCTTCCAGCCACGACTTGTCTCTGCAGAAAATTTTCCACAAAAAAAACTTAGAAGGGGGGGGGAGGTTGGGAGGGTTATTTAGAAGTGGGGGGTTGGGGGATGGTGGGGGTGGGTTGTTATGGTAATTTTATAGGTGGAGGTGATGGAGCTATGGGGTGATGGGGGAGGTGAAGGGGCTATGTGGTTATGGGTGAAGGTGAGGGGGCTATGTGATTATGGGTGGAGGTGAGGGGACTAAAGGGTAATAGCTGGAGATGAGAGGGGTCAAGGAATGATAGGTAAAGGTTAAGGGGCTATAGAGTTATAGATCATATTGTGCAGCTGAATTCCATCCCCTGCACCTGCAGAAGATCACCTGCAACCATGACCTTCAGGGTGTGCAGGGGATGGAGTTTAATACTAACTTTTTTTATGTTTCTATTCTTCTACATGTTCCATCCTTTGGTCTACATTGGATTCCTTGGTATACATTAGACCAGCATTGGATCCATTTCTTTAATAAAATGGTCAACAGGGCTGGTGTTGGGAAGAGTTTATTTAAGTAAGGTGTTTTTTCCAGTTCTTTGTATTTTTTTTAACATTTTTGTCCTGTGTTGGTAATGGAGGTATCTGACAGATGCCTCTCCATTACTATCACTTGGGCTTGGTGACGGCCAGTGGTGATTCTTGTCACGCAATGCTGACATTATCCTCCAATCACTATTATCCCGGTACCCAATGCTTCAGGGAAGAGCCCGGGTAACCATCAGGAGTGGACCCTCTAATGTGATGATCCACTTCTGGGCTGGCTGCGGGCTGGTATTTTTAGGGTGGGAAGATCCACATCCATGGATCTTAACATCCTAATAGTATCAGGCTGCACCTGCCAGTTTTATCTTGGCTGGTTATGAAAAACAGTGGGGACCCCATATTTCCATTTGCATAAGAAAAAAATGACAGCTGCAGCCTGATACTATCAGAATGGGAAGAACCATTGATACTGGTCTCTTCCCATTCTAAAAAAACAGCTTGTAGCCTCTCCAGAACCAGACCTTCATATTAGTGTCAGCCTTGGGTGACAAGAAACACCGCTGGCTGACACCAAGTCCGAGCGATAGTAATGAAAAGGTGTCAGTCAGACACCTCCACTATTATCACTGGGTAAAAAAACATAGAAAAAACAAAACTGAATTTTTTTTTATTTAAATAAACAGTCCCTGACACTATCCCTCATTGACCATTTTATTTAAGAAATGCATCTAACGCTGGTCCGTAGTCCAACAAATCCGCTGTAATCCAAAAGCGAAACCTGTAAAAAAACAGAAATACCATACAAACATATATAATAATGGATGCTCCATACCCCGCAACAACCTGCTTTCCTATCATAGGGTGCTGTAGGGGATGTCACCCAGATGTGAATAGAATATCCAGCTTCTGGGAAAGCTGTGTGACATCCCCCACCGCAGTCTATGATAAGAAAGTAGGTTGCTGTGGGAATGGAACGTCACACTGGATGCTAGATAGGTTAGTCAGTGCTCGGGAAAGCTGGGTGACATCCCCCTCCGCAGTCTATGATAAGAATGTAGGTTGCTGTGGGAATGGAACGTCACACTGGATGCTAGATAGGTTAGTCAGTGCCCGGGAAAGCTGGGTGACAATCCATCCCCCACAGCATTCTATGATAAGAAAGTAGGTTGCTGTGGAGATGAAACGTCACACTGGATGCTAGATAGGTTAGTTAGTGCCCGGGAAAGCTGGGTGATATCCCCCACAGCAGGCGTTAAGAAAAACTGGGTGATGCCCCATCCCCCACAGAAGGATATAATAAGAAAGCAGGCTGCTGTGGGGGATGGGGCATCACCTAGTTTTCCTTGACGCCTGCTGTGGGGTATGTCACCCAGCTTTCCCGGGCACTGACCTATATAGCATCCAGGAAAAGCCGGTAGCATCCCCCACAGCAGGTTATAATAAGAAAGCAGGCTGCTGTGGGGGATGGAGCATCACCCAGCTTTCTTGGATGCTGGATAGGTTCGTCCGTGCCCAGAAAAGCTGGGTGACAACCCCACAGCAGGCGCCCAGGAAAGCTGGGTGCCTGTTATGGGTGAAGAGCATCACCGAACCAACCCCCACCTGTCACCTCTGAAACGCTACCCAAACCCCCACTCTAAACACCTCTACTCTCACTCAACCCCCCCCCCCCACCCTCCTCTACACCTACTCTAAACCTCTCCCCAACTAAAACTTCCCTCCCACCCTCAGGAAATACTCACCTGTCCTGGACAAGGTCAGGCATCCTGTCCTCTTCAGGGTACTCAGTGAATAACTACCCCCTTCAAAGCCATACTCACCTCTCACCCAGCCAGCCAGTAAGTTTTACTCTGCACTGAAGAGGGGCAAATACCCTGAAACAGCTGTCTGTAAATGAACTTAACTGTTTTGGCTTAAGTCCTTTTCATATTGCAAGGCTCTTTTGAGTTACATGTGAATTGAGGATAACTAAATCCAAAGAGGGCAGTGTGGAGCTCTACAGCTCTTTTCCTAGAAGCCGTTACTTTGTGCAAAACAGTCAGTGAGGTCTGAAAGGCGCATAAATCCTCACCCCAACCAATTTTTTGATGGCTCTCCCCAAAGAGAGATATTCCCCCTTCTAAGCCACTCTTGCCTCTCACCCAGCCAACCAGTAAGGTCTACTCTGCACTGATGAGGGACAAATAACCCAAAACAGCTGTCTGCAGATGAACTTAACTGGTTTGGCTTAAGTTCTTTTCACACTGCAACTTACATGTGAATTAAGAATAACTACATCCAATAGATGGTGTTGTGGAATTCTTCAGCTCTTTCCCATAAGCCTTTACTTTATGCATAAAGGTAGACTAACTAAGGCTCAAATACTGAGTTAGGATCTACAATAATGCATGTGAGCAGCACCACAATGAACATGGAGAGGTTCACAACTTCTGATGGGTTTAGTCCAATTTGTCCAACTCCATAAGCAACAAGTAGAAGAAAATGAAGATATAACACCACATCAGGTTTTCTTACGTTTTGAACAAAGGGACAAGGGATATAATCAGTTCCCAGAAAACTGTGATTCACAAATATAGTCAAGAAATACAATTGTATAGTCACTGCACAAGACTTTTAAAAAAAACTAGGGGGAGGCACCCCCTATTTAGGATCGTCATCTTTTGGGCCTAAGGGAGAGCAATTAGAAAGTGAGTCTCTTTCTCTGGATGACCTGTCTTGTCCTACATTATACAGACTGCCCATTGATGTGAAAGGACACTGTGTAATACTTTGTTTCCCCTGTGGTGGTGCTGCAGGAAAATTATATACTGTACTTACTGTCAGATTTAGCTACAAATTGGAGGTCATCCAGAAGGGGACACTTTGGGCAATATGACAGAAAAAAGGTGACTCCACCCCAGTTTTAAGGCACATTAAATGAGTGTATAGTGCGTCTGAAGGAAAGATCCTGTCAAACATCTGGCGTCTGGTATACCTTGCATAGCATAATTGATGTGCCTAATCTAGATGCATAGCATATCATTCCTAGCATATTTGATGTGCCTTTTTATTCGCATTCAAATGTGTTGTGCCTGGTGTATAATGCGCCTAGTTTTGGTGTATTACAGTTCATCTATATAGAGAATAGGGCGTCAACATAAAAAAAATGGTGCCGCCCTAATGGGACATGTCGCCCTTTGTGTTCAGCTTAATGTTAAAGGATCCATCTACCAAGAAGGTATTATTAAAAGCAGAGAAGTCCTTGAAGGCAGTGTATGCATTGTGAATGGAGGCACACAAAGTCACAGAGGTACTTTATGTTGCTTTATTGTGTTTCTGAATGCTTGTAGTGGAGAACACACTAGATTGTATTCTTATCCTATTACTTCCACAAATGGCGTGATATCTGCCGGCTGCAGAGGACAGAGAGGTTGCTGCACATGCACTGCTCTCTATGGTCACTATGATGGGATTTTTGATTATAGCTGAGCATACTAGTGCATCTCAAAAAATTATAATATCACTGAAAAAATAATTGATATCAATAATTTAAGTCAAATAGAGAAACCCATATATTGTATAGACTCATTACAATATGAATTACAAGGTTTAATATAATACATTTGTGAGTCCTATAACAAAAAAAAACATGAAGAACCCCTTTAAATTTTCAATGATATTCTAATTTTTTTAGATGGACTAGTATGTCGCCTCTCTATTCCCTGTGGCCAGACACAAAGGTGGCAACATGGAAAAGCTCCTTTAACATATAGTATATTCCCTAATATACCTAGTATATGCCCTAATACAATTCAGTACATTTTTTTTTTAATTATGGAAACACAATTTAAAAGGGATGTCCCTCCTTCGACATTTATGATGTATCAATAGGATGTGCCATAAAGGTCTAGTAGCTGCGGGTCTCAGAGGTGGAATGTGCACCTATCAAGTCTCCATGCAAAATGGAGAGGTGGCTGTTCTGGTGTGGTACTCTCCATTCTGGAGTTCCGAGTACACTGTTCCCTCAAGTTACAATGGCCTCAGGATACAATTTTTCCACCATACAATGGTCTTTCCTTGGACACTGAATCTTGAAGCCTCACTCACCATACAATGTCACAGACGCTACTGATCTGCGGCAGGTATGATACAAGGAAGATCCAACCAATTATAATTAATATTTTACTTCTAACACCTCTATATAAGTGAAGTGCATGCAGTGATTGGCGGTCTAGTAGCCTCTCTCTACAGTACAGTGCGGTACTACATGTCCTGTACTGCTCTTTCATGTATTAGTGAGGTGCATGCAGTGATTGGCGGTCTAGTAGCACCTCACTACAGTACAGTGTGGTACTACATGTTCTGTACTGCTCTTATATGTATTAGTGCAATGCATGCAGTGATTGGCGGTCTATAACACCTCTCTACAGTACAGTGCGGTACTACAAGTCCTGTACTGCTCTTACATGTATTAGTGAGGTGTATGCAGAGATTGGCGTTCTAGTAGTGCATCTCTACAGTACAGTGCGGTACTACAAGTCCTGTACTGCTCTTACATGTATTAGTGAGGTGTATGCAGTGATTGGCGTTCTAGTAGTGCCTCTCTACAGTTCGGCACTACATGTCCTGTACCTATCTTACATGTATTAGAACAGTGCATGCAGTGATTGGCGGTATAGTAGTGCTTCTCTACAGTACAGTGCGGTACTACATGTCCTGTACTGCTCTTACATGTATTAATGAGGTACATACAGTGTTTGGCGGTCTAGTAGTGCCTCTCTACAGTTCGATGCGGCACTACATGTCCTGTACTGATCTTACATGTATAGTGCAGTGCATGCAGTGATTGGTGGTCTAGTAGTGCCCCTCTACAGTACAGTGCGGTACTACATGTCCTGAATGGCTCTTACATGTATTAGAGAGGTGCATACAGTGATTGGAGGTCTAGTAGTGCCTCCCTACAGTACAGTACGGTACTACATGTCCTGTATGGCTCTTACATGTGTTAGTGAGATGCATGCAATGATTGGTGGTCCAGTAGAGCCTCTCTACAGTGCAGTGCAGTACTACATGTTCTGTACTGCTTCTACATATATTAGTGAGTTGCATGCAGTGATTGGTGGTCTAGTAGCGCCTCTACAGTAAGTGCGGTACTACATGTCTGTACTGCTCTACATATATTAGTGAGGTGCATGCAGTGATTGCGGTCTGTAGCGTCTCTACAGTACGTGCGATACATGTCCTCTGCTCTTACATGTATTAGTGAGGGCAGCAGTGATTGGAGTTGGTAGCCTACATTCGGTGCTGCCTACATGTCCGTATGCTCTTACATGTATTAGTGAGCTGCATGCAGTGATTGGCGGTCTAGTAGTGCCCCTCTACAGTACAGTGTGGTACGACATGTCCTGTACTGCTCTTACATGTATTAGTGAGGTACATGCAGTGATTGGCGGTCTAGTAGCGCCTCTCTACAGTACAGTGTGGTACTACATCTCCTGTACTGCTCTTACATGTATTAGTGAGGTGCATACAGTGAGTGGAGGTCTAGTAGTGCCCTTCTACAGTACAGTGCGGTACTACATGTCCTGTGCTGCTCTTACATGTATTAGTGAGTTGCATGTAGTGATTGGAGATCTAGTAGCGCCTCTCTACAGTACAGTGCGGTACTACATGTCCTGTACTGCTCTTTACATGTGCCAGGATAAGTGACTCCTTTGGGCACCAGTTGAGGGCGGATCTATTTTTTTTCTGGTACACTGTGTATAAAGAAGCCCCTGTCCTGATAATAGAAAGTAATTTCCAGCTCCCAGCAGCTCGTTCTGCTGTAATATGGAAGGAAGTGCTTTATCTCACAGTATCTGCTTATTTTTCTCTAATCTTCATTTTGCATTATGTTAGATGTTTTAGGGCTTCACAACCAATTATCCATAGAGTTATGGTTTCACAAAGGTCGTCCCAGAACCTATTAATATTGTATGTAAAAGGACCATTGTACAGACAAGCGGGTGCACTCGACTGTACTCAGAGCTCCCAGTAAAATGAATGGAAGTGACCACCCAAGCACAGCCACCTGCACAGAGACTTTTGGGGCCAAATCTCAAGATAGGTGGGGGACCAGCGCCTATCAATCATTAACGGCATATCCTATTGATAATTCATGAATATTTAAGACGGAAAAGCCCCTTTGGGTTTAATTTTAAAAAAATTACTCAAAATTCCAATTTATAATCAGTTGATTGATGTAATTTGCTAATTTTATTTACACAAACATTTTATGAACCATTCTTGCCTATTTCAAAATATGAAAATTTTCGCCATGTTTTCCATGCCGACAGATTACTTTATTCCTGTAATTGTCGGCATGATACACTCGCTTATTGTTTCAACCATTGTTAAAATGATGCTCCCCACCCCCTCGAGATTAATTGCAAATGTACTTTTCCTTCAATGAGACAAACTGTTTTGTTGACATGCAATACTTAAATCATGCGTAATTTATAGTTAGATCCAAATAATTTCTAATAAAGCATGCAAACAAGCCCTTCTTACCAGGTGGAAATGTTCCAGATTTTATAATACTGTTATCGGGTAAATTACAGTACCCAGATTTAGCAACAAAGCGCATTGATTTTATGGACAAAACGATAGTTATATTTAGTCTGTTAACCTTTGATAATTCCCTCCCACAGCTTTAAATTGTAGGACGTTTTTTATGCTAATTGTTGTCAGTGGGGTTTCTGCCATAGCCCCACCGTAATTTAATCCCATTACATCATAATGCAGGTGCTGATAATTGCAGAACGGCCTTATTATTGATGGATTGGCTGCATCTTATACTTCTGCTTTATGCAATTTATTTTTAGATTGCGCTCGCAAATATGTGCTGGGAGCTTTATCAAAAAATACAAAAATTTAAAAAAAATGATGACACTTGTGCTTGGAATAATAGAAACTAAATTGCTTCATTGGGTTTAAGTGTTGATTTTCAGTGAGAAAGTGAGATGCTGAAATGATAGTAATTAGTCTGAGTTACAACAAGACTTCATTATCTGATTTTATTCGACAATTAATGAATAATAATCAATAAATAGGAATTGTAAGATAAATCATCAATTTTAAATTTTCAATACATTTTCAGATTCTTTCATGGGAAATTCAGTTGAAATGATCTTCGGATATGTCATAGATATATGTATATTGACGTGTGAAATTCTGCATAATATCCAGAACGAAAAAGGCCCATAGGTTTATGATATAACATTCTTAGCACGCTGTTAAGTCTATGAGCGGTGCCAGGAGCTTGGAGCTATTATATAGCTCCAGAAATTGATGACACAGACTCTGCCGTATCAAAATGGTTGGAAATTGTTAACGAAGATCATTTACAAAGTTGTGTTGGACTTTCTTTACACAGAATCTTTCCGTTGAATTTTTGGGGGTTGAAAAAACAACCAGAATTTCATGGGGTTTTTTTATCAATTTTTTTTTATCTGGACAGCTTTTTAAGGTGTTTTTTGGTTTTCTATAGAGAACACTGTAGTAAAATGCCTGAAAAACAGAATCAAAAAAACTGCCAGAAACCCAAAAAAATGTGTCTTTTTTATATAGGGAAATAGAAAACAAACAACACTGGAAAGAATTCTAGGAACAAACAGCACAGAGTTTTTTTTTCCGTTTGTATTCTGCGTCAGAAATCCACATACAACCACGTAGGATCTGCATCCCATTGTTTTCCATGGGAATCGGCGCCGTAAATCACACTACTTTATGCCCCAGTTTTCATGATAGATTTTTCCAGACGAAAAATCTGTCGGGTGAACAAAGCCTCAAGGGGTTTTCTGGTTTCAGTCAATAAATTGATTTTTTCTATAATAAAATTTATAAACATTTTCAGCAAACATTCTGGGTTAGTCATTGCTTGTTGCCATCCAAGTGGAACTTTTAGGGCATGTCCCCACGGCATCGGTTTGCGGCTGGTTTTTCAGTCGGTTTGCGGTTTTGTAAACCGTCTGTAAAACCGGCTGCAAACTTTTATACGGGGCTCTATGGAAATCCCCGTGCAGCAGCCCGAAAAACACTCTACAAGCCCGTTTACACAGCACAGGACAAATACCGGTCGGTTTATCCAACCGGTATTTGTCCAGTTTTTGTGCCATGCACACGGCCGCGGGAGGGCGGATTTTCTCCGCGATGAGTGGAGAAAAGCCCTCCCCCTTCACAGTCACTTGTTCATTTCCATCCGAAAACCGGACGAAAGGATGAACATGTAGAATGTTTTTCGGGTGGCCGGCGGTTTGAAAAACCGTCGGGAGGAAAACCCGTGCTGTGGGAACTACTGCACGGGTTTTCCATAGAGCCCTATATAAAAGTTTGCAACCGGTTTTTCAGACAGTTTGCAAAACCGCAAACCGGTGCTGTGGGGACATGCCCTACATGTTCATTCTTCCGTCCGGTTTTTGGACGGAATATGAACAAGTGAATGGGAAGAGGGAGGAAAATTATATACTTAGGGCATGCCCCCACGGCACGGGTTTTGCAGCCGGTTTTTCAGACAGTTTGAGGTTTTGCAGACCATCTGAAAAAACGGCCGCAAACGAGCACAACGGGCTCCTATGGAAAACCCGTGGAGCAGTCCCCACTGCATGGGTTTTCCGCCTGCCGGTTTTTCCGCCCGCGGGCCACCCGAGAAAAGTTAAACATGCAAATTCTTCCGTCCGGTTTTTGGACGGAATATGTGCAAGTGAAGGGGGAGGGCTTTTCTCTGCTCATCGCGGAGAAAATCCTCCCTCCCGCAGCCGTGTGCACAGCACAAAAAACGGACAAATACCGGTCGGATAAACCGACCGGTATTTTTCCTGTGCCGGGTAAACGGGCCCTTATAATTTACTTCCAGTGGTTAATATTGTGTCCTGTCCACGTTGTGAACATCAAATGCAGAAGAATGTACTCCACTCTCCAGATGAGATTTACATTAATTTATTGAAGTGTAGAAAGGCATCAGAAAGGTCATGGTCCTTATATCCACTTGGACATAGCCTTGGAGGGATATGGACTTTCAAAGGTCTGCCTCTCCTTGCCTACCATAGTCCTTTGGAAGTGACTATACTATGAGCCTGCTTTATGACCTGATGAAGGGTAACATTCACCCGAAACGTTGCTAAATTATGATATTATGACCCTGTTTTATCTGATGCAACATTTATCTACAATTAAGGGACCACTCCGTTTTTTTTGTTTTTTTTCTATAAGTTCCTGAGGAATTGCTTCTAAGTACCTGTAGTCTTCTTACCTGCAGCTGAATACAGGATTTCTCACTGTTGCCAATCTGTCATGTGACCTGCACTGTTGCTGAAATACACAACATGGTTGTGTGACCTGGTAGTGAATCTCTCTCTCTGCATTTATATGGGAGGTACAAAGTCAGTCTCATAGGAATACATAGAGACAGAATTCCTGTCAGCTTGAAAAACACAATGGGCCAGATGTATGAAACGCGTTGCGCAAGTTTTCTGGCGTGCTGTCTGACAAAACAAAGTTGTTGGCCATGTCTGACATATTTATAAAAGATTTGCGTCAAAAACAGGCGCAGAGTCTGACATCTTTGACACTTAGTGGGCATGTCGTGCCACATTCAGAAGACACATTTATAAATGTTGAAAGAATAGTGCGATGATCCATGCCATTTTCAAAGTGTCGTGGTTCTGTGACCACGGCACTGACAATGCGCCAAATTTATGAAATGCCGTGCGATACTTTCACACATACACTAACCTAGCGAGCTAAATGACTGTCTAGTCTAAGACACCTTTTGTGCATCTGGCCCGGTGTCTTTCAACTAATCACAGAGCAGACTTTAGCTAGATATCCTATATTGAGCTGCAGGTGAGCAAAGTTACTAACACTACAGTGTAACTAAAGGCAATTTCTAATGAATTATGGGGAAAAAAAACCTGAATTTTATGTCTTTTAACTAAATTAATTTATGCAAATAAAATCTCACGTGGAACGTGGAGTGCGGTTCTTCTTCAATTGAAGTTCTTGATTGTATGTGGTGGTAGTTGTCTGCCCCCTGGACTGAGCATCCCCCCATATCAATATAGCACTATGAAGCTGTGCTGCCTAGCCAGGGCCCTTCCTAGGATGTTCACCAGAGGGGGCGCCACGGCCGCCTGCCTCGCCCACCCGGCGTTCAGCCTCTGACTCTGCACGGCCGTTGTAAAACGGCCGCACAGAGTCAGTCAGCAGCTGCACACTCGCTGTGCAGCTGTTCCTACATGGGAGAGGCAGGATGGATCATTACTCTCCTGCCTTCTCCCTTGTATGTACAGCGCTCAGTGAGCGCTCTACATACACATCAGCGTCGCAGGGGGCGTGATGCAAGACTTCCATCACGCCCACTGCGCCGCTGGATCTCCTAAGCCGGCAGCCTCTGCCGGCCCAGGAGTTCCCAGCACCTGCGTGACGGCGTACATGGCATGATGGTGTCACACCGCTTACACTATTCATCAGCTCCAGGACCCTCCGGGCGGAGAGGGAACATGGAAAGGTCAGTCGTTTTTTTATTTTATTTTATTATCAATAGCTACAGGGGGCAACTTATTGGCTACAGGGGCTACTACCTGGCTACAAGGGGCTAATTATTGGCTTCAGGGCTACTACCTGGCTACAGGGTGCTACTACCTGGCTACAGGGGCTACTACCTGGCTACAGGAGGCATATTACCTAGCTACAGGGGTTACTACCTGGCTACAGGGGGGAAATAACTACCTGGATACAGGAGACAACTTACTGGCTATAGTGGGGCACTACCTGGCTGCACTGGGCAACTACCTACCTGGCTACAGGGGGCAAATAACTACCTGGCTACAGGTGGCATATAACTACCTGGCAACCAGGGGGCAAATAACTACCTAAAGGGGCCTATATAACTACATAATAGGGATCTATGTTTCTACTTATTGGGGGGCCTATATAGCTACCTATCTACTTAATAGAGGACTGAGATACCTACCTATTGGGAAACCTCTAAGTTTACCTACCTATTGGGGCCCTATACACCTACCTAATTGAGGACTACCTACTTAGTTTGGGGGTGTACCTACTGCACTTTTATTGTGTGGGGCACAAGGGGGTCATTATTACCAGTTGGGTCGCTACCATTTGGGAGTTTGTACAGAGATATAAATTGGTAGAGAAGCGCTGATAAAGTGAGGAGTTTAAGATGTTTGTTCTGTAAATTTTATAGTGAAGAGTTGTGGCCGGGAGAAGATGTCATCTTTACTGTAATCACTTATATGTCTGCAGAGCCTGTGTACAACTGGTATCCACTACTGCATGGTCACTGTATGCGGGTAATATTGGTTGTAGTATAATGGCTTATATTCAGTAATGGTATGGTGTATTATTCAGTCACTATATGCTGGTGATATGTGGTCCCGGTTTGGCGGTATTCGGACACTACGTGCTGGTGCGATGTGGTCTTAGTAGGACATTGGTAATATTAGCCTTGGGATTCTGGTTTTGTGTAGTAATGTTATTTGGCAACTGTATGACTATTATTTAGTAGTTTTGTACGTAGCACATTGTTTTTAAGCTTTTAGTATATTTTGGATTTGGTTGGTGGTGATGCACGGTGTCGTGTCGCATCGTGGCACATTATGTGATGGGGGGGGGGGGATTTCTTCACCCCGCCCTGAGTACAGTTTAGCCTAGGAACGGACCTGTGCCGATCAAATCCCCTGATTTCTGTTCACATTGTAAACACACAAGTGTTATAAGTATTGTACAAGTGTCAGGGCTATTGTAACAACTGTATAGATATGACATGACCATGACCGACGTTACGTCACTGAAGATGAAGCAGAGATCTTGAAAGCTGTAAATTGGAATTGGTACAGAAAGTGTCCTGGAAACCTGTCTAACTTTTTTCATACAAAATTTAACATGCTTCTAACACATAGTATATTTCCTATGGTGTGGAATATACCTGGGAGCTAGATTATGGGCTACATTTTTTTTTAAAGTTGTGAACACCTCAGCATAGAGATCCATACCTCTATGTGCGTCTGTATTTCCTAACGTTCAGGGACGGAAATACTCCTTCATTGGATATCATTGGAGAAAGTCTAAGAAAAAGAATATTAAGAAACTTAACACTAAAAATGCCTGAATCAAGGATGATATTTAGTGACCCTGTGGTCATTTATCTTGGCTATTTTGCAGCTATGTTTAGACCAGCTTCTATGGCTTACTGGTTTTATTGTGGGACATATTTTTTAAGATCTTATTAAAAGCGTTATTTAAAAGGCAATTTATTCCCACGTAATTATAATAATTTTAGTGCAGGTCTGTTATGTACCATGGCTTTTTTTAGATCCTGTGATATTATGTTTTCCATAGGGTCACATGTTCTGGGTCGGAACTATGGGTAGGCAAAGGTAGGTGAGCTCCTGGGGAGCCACTTCATCCCAGGCAGGGAGGTATGGAGTGGGCTGAATTTTCCATTTGGGTGATGCTATATACCTTATTTGCCTAGGGCCCCAGTATATCTTGTCCCAGTCCTGCGCATGTTGGAGGTTCCATTATGAGCTTCTGACACAGATTCCGTCACAAATGCTGGAAAAAACAGAGCAGAATGCAGCACTATTTTTTCCTTTTAAAGAACAAACACCATGACAAAAGCCCAACAGACCCTATCATATTTAATGGGGATTTTAAGGCGCCATTGATGTGATCATCAAACGGAACTGCTCTGCCCTTATTTTTGTTTTTCTGTTCCTGACGGAACCAAAGAACTGCTCCTGTTCATGACGGAAATTACGATGCAGATGTGGACCTGGCTCTATGTAGTATCTCGGCTTGCATCTGTTTGATAACTTTTCTTATTTTTTTCCTTATATTTCATTCCTGATATGTATAATACATAATGACTATCCAGCGCCATGCACTCAGCCATGTGGGGCACAATCCATATGTGCAATTTGTGCAGTTGTTTGTTTGTTTATGGGCACAGTATAGAGGGGACTTTTGTTCCCTTAAAATTAGCCTACTGCTATCTATTAGATAGCATTTAAGCAACTGATCCAATGAGTTTTATGGCTCACAGCTATTGGTGGATATGAGGGTACTCTGTGCTTGGCTAACAAAGGCCAAGAGGCCCATGTAATGTCCATGCACTAGGTCCTCTCCGTTCTGTATCCACGCTTGCAGCTGTCTTACTCCTCCATACACGACACAGCTGTAGACAGACTTCCACTCGAGTGCATTGGGCTTCAGTGTATCTCCATATGTATCGCTTCTAGAGGACGATAGCTCTGTACGTTCGGCTCTATTTATGTCGGAAGAGTCACAAATGGAAATGCTTGAACCTTGCCATTTTCTTGCTTTGGCAAAGTGTGATTTGATTGTAGTTATTGTTTTAGTTCTTTAGATTAGCATGTTGTATGTGTTTGTGTGAAGCAGATAAGGAGAGCCAGGTTTGCATCTGATCTGTGTATCATCAATTTGGAAGAGCTTCTCATTTCTCAATTAACAATCAAGCAGCAGATGCACGGTGGAGTACCGTAACATGTTTGTTTTTTAATCACAGAATCACACAGGGGAACCGGCCTGATAGCATCTGCTTACATCCTTACCTGCTACTGCCTTCCAGACAGTATTCAGTAGCATCTTATGTAGCTGAGATAGCACGTGCCTCAGGTGGATTGTTGACTTTATCACACCATGAGGGACCCGCAAGGGCACTGGCACATGGCGAGAGCCTAAATCATATTTCACCAATGAGGAATAGGAATAAATTGGCTTAGATGTACTTGTTAAATTATGTTTTGCTTTAGGTAACATTTTATGTCTATTGGCTTCTATGTTCTCATCATTTTATGAAATCTGCATTGAACTGACTGTCATGTAGAACACCAGTACCATTTACAACAATTGCCAGAAGACTTAGTGAACCCCAAATGATTATAAATTCTAAAATGAAATCTTCCCCTGTTAAACCAATTCTTCTGATGGATGTGCAAGTTAGATCCATTACTGATGTAAAACAAAAACCACTATTCGAGGTTGGACACATTTTTGTATTCCTCTCCAATATCGTGGGCCCATTTTTGTCAATTATCTTGTCAACTGGACCAAATGCAAAGACATAAGATAAACTGCAAAATAACACAGCCTAAGGGATCATGCACACAGTCATATGATTGAACCATGTTGTGCTATTTATTAAACTGGTATTCGGCCATAATGTATTTCCTTGAGCTTATGATTTTGTACAAAAGCACACAGGCATTTTTCTATAGATTTATATGAAATATGTGATATGTAGCATTGCTTACTGTTTTTGGAGCTGTTCTGACCTAAAAAAAAAATGACTTATTTTGGAACATATGAGGCCTCTTTGTATGGTAGCACATGGAGAGCTACAGGTCTGTAATACAGAGCAAAATCATAGAGATGATAAGCATGGTGGTATATGGGACATGCCCTGTGGCCTCAACCACCTTGAGGATTTAGAGGAGCTTTAACACCCACCTATATTATTTGGTGACTAATTCCAACTGAGAAAAAGTACAAAGCTGGCCACCCATGTATCTGGCTCTCTCTTTTGAAATCTGAAGTAGTCACTGGCTTGGTTTCCTCCAATATTCCCATAGACATCAGTGAGTAATGTGGGTTCCTCTTCTATACGTAGCCCTGATATGGCTATATAAAAGGTCTGTAACAATAATTAATTGGTTAAGTAGTCCCTGTAGTTATTATAACAAACTCAGGTGGTGGATTCTCTGGGTCACTGTGAGAGATGACTTTGAATCGGATCCTGTGGGTCACCAGGAGAGATGACTTGGAACCACATTAGGGAGCAGAGACTAAGGAGCCCCTGGTCTCCACCAGAACCCATCGCAAGGCGCTTTGGGCTTTGCAGCGGGAGACTCCTAAGTAGCTACCCCTGACGTAGCCGCTTGTGGTGACAACCGTAGTGCTGCGTGGTACAGTAGGAGCAGATGGAGGTGTAGCCGGGTCACAGATGGGAAGGTCAGGGCAGGCGGCAGGCAGAACGTATTTAAGACACTCGCAACTAAGTCAGGGCAGATGGCAGGCAAAGAGTTGTCAAAGTCCAAAGCGCAGGGTCAGAATTCAGGAAAAGCAGTGGAGAACTAACAAACTAGCAAGGATAATCACACCAACAAACTGGCAAGGAGTATAGGAGGAAGTGACCTAATAAAGGGTCCAGCAACCGGTGATAGCGCATCAGCGGTGCGCTAACCCTTTAAATTCAAAGAGCCGGAACGGGAAGGGCAGACATGAGCGGGTCTATGAGCCAGAGTGGAGACTGTGACGCACATCGTGACAGTTGTCTAGGTTTGGTAGAATATGATAATTATGGAGAAACATGGAGGTACATTACAGGGCCATAAACCATTGGGGCTATATTACAGCTTTGTACAACTCGGAACAATGTACTTAGCCATTGGGGTCCTTAAAAATCATGGAGGTTAATGGAACCACTAATTTTGTTTCAAGCACTGGTAACATAGAGGGACATGTATGAAAACTGTCTTGGTCTAAGACTTTCTTTGTTGCCCATAGCAACCAATCAGAGTGCTCCTTTCATTTTTTCAGAGCACTATATGAAATGTAAGGGGAGCTCTGATTGGTTGCTATTAGGTCTGATTGGTTGCTATGGGCAACAAGGACAGGCTTATACCAAGACAGTTTTCATACATGTGGCCCATCGTGCCTAGGGCAGCACTTTGTGAAGAGTGACACACAAAATTAGAAAATAAAAAAAAATAAAAAAAATTCACAACCCTATCCCTTGCCTCTCCTGGTATACCATACATTTGTATCTAATACATAAGGTTAATCTATAAATAAAGATCGTACACAACTCCCACAAAAAATACATATAAGAATAAATACTCAATACAATACTTAAAATAAGAATAATCATGTGGAAATAAATCACTTTTTCTTATCACAATTTTTTTTTTATATTATTTGTGGAAGTTGTATACTATCTTTATTTATAAAGTAACCTTATTGACGTTCTCTATGAGAACTGTGGATTACTGTAATTTTGGTGCACATCTCGCTCGTATTAGAGCGCAAATACGACGTGAAATCCGCACCGAAATTACCCTGTGTGAACATACTCTTATGGTTGTTGCACTTGTTTAGTGTGTTTACTTTTTCTTGTATTGTTTGGTATATGCTTGTTTGACACACTTAGCTGCACCCATCTTTATAGTATTTTCTTTATGGTGCAGCGCCCATCGTTTTTCTGTAGTTTAATACTGTACATATGTCTGACTATATTGGCCCTATAGATTCCTAAACCCCCATCACAGCCACATTATCAGCAAGTGCCATTCATCTTAGGGTCTGGGATGTATGATTTTTATGTATGACAATATAGGGACAATGTAGGATGAGGATTAGTGGTCATTTTTATATCACTAATGCTGTTTACCCTTCTAGTCTGGAATTTATTCCTCAAGTATACCTACCTTTGTGCTTTCACCTAGCTGGTGACACATCTTCAAGGTATTTCAACTGAAATGTTTCAAATGGTGAGTTTCCACTATTTGTTATGTTCATTTACTAATTTATCCACTAACCCAAGTACTTATGTGGTCAGTACATGCCTAGATACACTGAATACTTCATTTTACTATTTCCTCTGATTGTACATCCATGAACGGAGGTAATAAACATGATGTAAATAGGGCCTAAAATGTATAGGCTCTTCAAGCTAGACTCACGTACAGGGGGTGTGAGAACTAAAAGTGCCTTGGGTAATAGTATCACTAAATACATCCCGCCAGTAGGAGAATGTACAGTGGGTACGGAAAGTATTCAGACCCCTTCAAATTTTTCACTCTTTGTTTCAATGCAGCCGTTTGATAAGATCAAAAAAGTTAATTTTTTTTGCTGATTAATGTACACTTTGCACCCTCCCCTCATCTTGAAAGGAAAAAACAGAAATGTAGATATTTTTGCAAATGTATTAAACAAGAAAAACTGAAATATCACACGGTCTTAAGTATTCAGACCTTTTGCTCAATATTGAGTAGAAGCACCATGAGTCTTCTTGGGAATGATGCAACATGTTTTTCACACCTGGATTTGGGGATCCTCTGCCATTCTTCCTTGCAGATCCTCTCCAGTTTCCTCAGGTTGGATGGTGAACGTTGGTGGTCAGCCATTTTCAAGCCTCTTCAGAGATGCTCAACTGGGTTTAGGTTAGGGTTCTGGCTGGGCCAGTCAAGACTGGTCACAGATTTGTTCTGAAGCCGCTGCGTTGTTATTTTTACCCTGTTTTCCTTAGGGTCATTTGTCTTGTTGGAAGATGAACCCTTTTGGGCCCAGCCCTAGGTCCAGAGCGTTTGGAAGAGGTTTTCATCCAGGATATCTCTGTCCTTGACCACATTCATCTTTCTTTCAACCAGTCGTCCTGTCCCTGCAGCTGAAAAACACCTCCATAGCATGATGCTGCCACCACCATGTGTCACTGTTGGGATTGTATTGGGCAGGTGATGAGCAGTACCTGGTTTTCTCCACATATAGCGCTTAGAATTAACACCAAAAAGTTCAATCTTCATCTCATCAGACCAGAGAATCCTATTTCTCATAGTCTGGGAGTCCTTCATGTGTTTTTTTGCAAACTGTGTGCGGCTTTCATATGTCTTGCACTGAGGAGAGGCTTCCGTCGGCCGCACTCTGCCATAAAGCCACGACTGGTGGAGGGCTGCAGTGATAGTTGACTTTGTGGAACATTTCCCATCTCCCTACTGCATCTCTGGGCTCAGCCACAGTGATCTTGGGGTTCTTCTTTACCTCTCTCACTAAGGCTCTTCTCCCACGATTGCTTAGTTTGACTTGACGGCCATGTCAAGGAAGAGTTGTGGTCATCCTAAACTTCTTCAGTTTAAGGATTATGGAGGCCACTATGCTCTTGGGAACCTTGAGTGCTGCAGAAATTCTTTTGTAACCTTGGCCAGATCTGTGCCTTGCCACAATTCTGTCTCTGATCTACTTGGGCAATTCCTTAGACCTCATGATGCTCACGTGCTCTGACATGCACTGTGAGCTGTGAGGTCTTATATAGACAATGGTGTGCCTTTCCTAATCAAGTCCAATCAGTTTAATTAAACACAGCTGGACTCTAGTGAAGGAGTAGAACCATCTCAAGGAGGATCAGAAGGAAATGGACAGCATGTGAGTTAAATATGATTATCACAGCAAAGTGTCTGAATACTTATGACCATGTGATATTTCCGTCTTTCTTGTTTAATAAATTTGCCCAAATATCTACATTTCTGTTTTTTTCCTTTCAAGATGGGGGGAGGGGGTGCAGTGTACAGTACATTAATGAGCAAAAAAAAAGAACTTTTTGGATCTTAACAAATGGCTGCAATGAAACAAAGAGTGAAAAATTTATAGGGGTCTGAATACTTTCCGTACCCACTGTAGAGTAGCCTTCAGTAGTATGGTGGTTATACATTGTCTTGCCGTGCTTAAAATGACTCATCCAGAACCAGTTAAAAAATAATGATTTCAAGCTAATATACTGGAGTTGAACTTCATTTGAAGCTGCAACTTTTTACGTTTTTGTGTAGTACATTACTGTACCTAATCTCCTCGTTATGCTAATTTTTTCCCCGCATGTCTTTCATTTTATAGTGAGATGAAGTTTAAATTAAGACAAGCTTTTCATTTGACTTTGCTTCATCCCCAGTCTTTCCGCTCTCCACTTATCTCATGAATTGCAAGTATTCAGCAATTATGTTTAACTTTCCATTGTCTAACCTCTAAATTCCAATGTACTTCATTAACTGAGATCATTACATAATTATAGGTGATGCCTGCACCATGCTAAATTCTCAGCAATACATGTATTAAATTGTAATCTTTTTATCTATTCTTTTATATAAGTGGCTTTGTGGTTAATTGAGTCTGGCTTTAAAGACTAATGCGGTGTGTCTGGTCACCTTTTAAAGAGAGAAATCTATTACACTCTATGTATTACCCCCAGGACCCATAACACATTATTAAGAAGAGAAAAATGACTCCTTGGATAGGAAAAAAATATTACTTGCATAGTCCGGGTTATAAACAGAATCTCTATTTACACCCTATTATTAAGGATCACATTTGCAATTTTATGATAGAACTAATTCCTTCTCTTGGTGAGATTTCCTTATTCCTAGGGTTTCCCTTCCCCCCGACTTGCACCTCTATGTCCTACACAGCTGATTAGTGCGGTGTAATTGAGATGGTTGTAAAAAGATAATTAATTGACATTTTGCTTGCTGAGAAATCTGTCTGGCCTTTCTTGGTTTTAAGCCCTGTCATCCCGCTGCCTTTCGCTCCCTATGGTAACAGTACGACCTTTATCTTGCTGATCATGTCATAATTGTTCTCATTAAAATAGACATGACAGGATTTAACAAGTAATTCAATGGCTGTGATTCTCCAGAAGCTTAGCAGATTTTTTTTTCTTTTTTTGGTTACAGGGTATGTGTCATATGAATAAATAGATATTGTATGTGACAGTGATTGTAGTTGTTTGTTTTGTACCTTGACAAATTAGCAATGGTCATTTGCATGTCACTGGAAAAATTAAATATGGATCTGTGGTTGTATTTCGTATGAGAGACACAGCTTTTTTTAATTAAAGAAGACCTGTGACATCTCCCAACATTGTCTATCTCAGTAAATCCGTGCATTCCCTATACAATAACAATTCTAGAGCCTCTTCTCTTATAACTCTGTTTTGCTGTTCCTCTGTTATTCTGTTACGTTCGTGCCAGATAGGCCCTCTACATTTAGCTCTGGCCGCCGGCCACAGCCGCTGTGACCATAACTGCGACTTCGGCCTCTACATTTCTTCTAGTGTGAGCGCTGTTTGCAAACTCTGTATGCCTAATTGATTTCTGGCCAACGCCCGTGGCCAGAGACCTTCCAGCACTATTGGGGTTAACTTCTTCTCTTGGTGATTGACTGTTCCTTCTTCCTATAACTTCTACTCTCCTTCCCCCCCTTCCCTATTTATAGTCTCCCCTTTCTGTCCTCTTTGCCTGCTATATGGTTCTCTTTTCCTATAGTTCGCTTGTACTCTTATTTGACTTTCTGCACTCTTTAACTTTTGTCTGGTTCCTGCTTATTCTTTTGTCTCATGTTTTTGTACTGCGCTGCCCGTTTGTTACTGACCTGGCCTGCCCGACTTCTCTTGTTTGTTCCGTGTTTGTTTGTCTTCGTCTGTGTTCCACTTGGCAATGAGCAGTCATCAGTCTTCTGGTTGGGACCGACCTAGTAAGGAGTTGGGTTCCCCAAAAGGCAGGGACAGAGGTTGGGACCAGTGTTAGAGCAAATTTCAACAGATGGCAGACTTCTTACTCAATGCAAATCTACTTTTATTATTCCACGATAGTGCAAGTCCAACATTAACAGACACAATAAAAACCATCAGCGTAAATAGAAAAAATGAGTGGTATACTTATTTTAGAAGATTCTCAGCGTAGTAGCTTCAGATACATCTGATTTCCTTTTTAGGATAGCCCAGAGACGCCAGACCTTAGAGCGAGCTGCACACTCAGAGCGACGTTTTGTCAAGCAAAGGGGGCGTATTGCTTGTTAATTAGAGCCGAGGAGGTGGCTCACATGGAGACTTTCTGAGAGTGGTATTCGATATAGAGTTGTTGCCAGAGATTGGACCAGTGTTAGAGCCTCACTCGTCTATGTCTCTGTGTGTGTCCCTGACATATTCCTTCTAGAAATGTTTTACTGAATCTGTCAGATGGGTGTTGTTAATCGGGGGTGTGACCCTGCACAGTCTGACATTGTCCAATCAGAGTTGACAGTCAGTGTGTGCAGGGACACACCTCTTTGAAAATTCAAAATGGTGACACCCATCTGACTGATTTGGCAATTAATTTCTGGAAGGAAAAGAGGAACAGCACAACACATAGTAATAAGAGAAGAGGCTCCAGAATTGTTATTTCACAGGGAAGCCAAGGATTTACTAAAACAGGAATGGTTCCAGGTCCTCTGTAATTATGCTGCTATTGTTTCTTTGCTGCTGAATGTACTAACAACATAGATATATTGAATTTTCTTCTTTTGTTAGAATAAATCACTTTGTATATATCCATCCTCTGGTTCTGTTCACACGTTACAGTTATTTTGTGGTCATTTTGATTTTTAACCCCCCTTCTTAGCAATAATCAGGCTAGGTGGGGGACTGATAACAAGCCTATGTTTAAGGCACTGGATTTTGCTTGGTTTTTCAGCGGATTCATTTTGAATCTGTCAAAAATCTGACAGTACCCAGCGCTGTGTCTACACAGCACAGATTTTTTTACAGGCAAAGTTCACACGGCTTATTTTGGGACGGATTTCAGTCCGTAATTCGCGCTGTACTGCGCTGCAAAACGGCTGGAATCTGTCCCAGTCATTACGGTAATCCACAATTCTCATAGAGAACTATAGAATCCATCTCCTCTCCCCGCTCACACAATACAGCGAATGGGGAGAAAGTGACATGTCAATTATTCACGGCGGTATACGCGCCGGAAAAATGAATGTCTATGGGGCGGCGAGCTGAAGCCCCCCCAGCCCTGCCCCGCTCCTGTCCTGCCCCTGTACACACGGCATAATTGCGGGCGAACTCCGTCCCGCAATTACCCCATGAATAAGCCGTGTGAACATGGCCACAGAGTGTTTCGTAAACCACCGACCATCCGGCTGAATATAGAACATGTTATATATTCCTCCAGAGTTTCGTCAGATTCACATGAAGCCCATTTACTGGGTCGCCAGGAATCCAAAATCCAACTGCTCGGGGATCTTAAAATACCATCGTAATTCCAATGGTATTTTAAAGGGGTTTTGCCATGAAGTAAAATTGATGTGGGAAGTTTGTAAATTAAATAATAAAATTTTCACCATTCATCATTATTAAAAATTCTGCACCGTTTTTGTTTTAGCTGCTCCTTTAGTGATCCATTGTTTACAACTCGTCTCCAGGGGATACGACCAAGGTTGAGAGCTCCTCAGTCCTGGTCGCACATGCTCAGATATCACCTCTCTTCTCAGGTAGCTACTGAGTGTTCAAACCGCAGGTGCTGTTATTCTACTCCTGTCCTCTGTGCTCCTTAGTAATTAGTCAAATAGTGCAAATAAATTTAAAAAAAGAAACATCAATCAGGTCTGTGCATTGATAAAAAGAAAAAAATCCACAGGTTTGGTTCCTGCAGTGATTTGAACCTAGGACCTTTGTGCCTGGAGGCAAAAGTTTTACCTCTGAGCTACAATGTAGCTACTTACAGTTTTACACATAAACAAACCTTTCTTTGACTACAGAGAGGAAAGGCCTGGTGATGTCATCCTGCTGGGTCACATGAATGCAATTAGCAAATCACACACGCCCCTTCTGAGCACACAAAGCTGAAGAGATGGATGCAGGAGGTATGAAATGAGATTGTGGCAAAACCCCTTTAAGTTAACTGTGTAGACATAGCCTAACAATGAGATACATTTAGCATCGCTGAACAGATATTTACATGGGTTTAATTAAACTTTCAATTTTGCCCAGAAAGGCTGCTTTCACACAGCGCAGTTTTGGTGCAGTTTTAACTGCGCTGCAATTAAACTGCCTTTATTACCAGCAAGCTTCTTTCAGTTGTCTAAATTGTTCAGAAAGGTGTTTCAAGTAAGTAATCAATGACTGCACACTAATTGATTACTCCCTTTCCAAACAGTTTAGAGACGTTAACTCCTTAACGACGCGCACCGTCTTTTGACGTCGGCTGGTGCGGGTCGTTCATCTGCAGCAACATCTTTAGACATTGCTGCAGACAAGCGGAGTTTGCAGCACCTGGGCGCCACAGCTGCGCTGAGATCGGGGCTGTACTACCCTGCCCTGATCCCAGAGCATCTCCTGCGAGCACCGGGGTTTGGGGGAAAACCCCCTCCTCGGGGCTTTAACCCTTTGATATGCGGCGGCGTTACCACAGCGAATCAAAGGGTTTCCCCTGCTCTGCGGGTGTCTGAACACCCGGTGACCCGACAGAGCCCGGGAACGGCTGCACGGTCAGCCCTGGGGACCCAGAGTGGCCCCCGAGCTTGTTGTGTATGAAGCCAGTGACTAGAACCACTGTGTGCTGTCCAATCACTGCCTGTTCAATGACCCACAGATTAGAATGTATTAGCCTATATAAATAGGCTAATACATTACTGTTTAAAAAAAAAAAAATTAAAACAGTTCTCCCTTCATGGGATTTTAAAAAAAAGTAAAAAAAAACCCAGCAAAAGTGTAAAAAAAATGAATAAAAAAATAAATAATAAAATAAAAATAAATATTTAATAAAAAATAAGTGTGCATATATTTACAAAAAACCACACAAAAAAGTGTTTAAATGTGGAAAGGTGTAAAAAAATTTAAAACCCCCAAAAATTAAAAAAAATTAAAATAAAAAAAAATCTGCAATTACTTATAAGCGAATTTAAACTATTCCCCTATAAAGTACAACTTGTCTCAAATAAAACGAGGCCTAATACAACTGCGTCATTGAAAAAATAAAAAAGTTAAAACTGTTGAAAAAGCACGGAGGCAAAAAACTAAAAAAAAATTTCTGGTCATTAACTATTTTTTAGGTGTTCGGCTTAAGGGGTTAATGACCGCCCGCTGTCTTTTGACATTGGGCATTTCAGGTCGTTTGTCTACAGCGACGTCTTTTGGCGTCGCTGCAGACATCGGAGCTTGCGACTCCGGCGCCGCAGCAGCGCTGAGATCGGGGCTGTACTACACAGCCCTGATCCCAGCGCAGCTCCTGCAAGCACCGGGGTGCTTTAACCCTTTGATTGCCACGGATCCGCACCACAGTGCAATCAAAGGGTTCCCCTGCTCGGTCGGGTGATCAGAACACCCGGTGACCCGACAGAGCCCGGAGAACGGCTGCAGAGTCAGCCCTGGGGACCTAGAGTGGCCCAAGGGCAGTCTGTGTAACAAGCCAGTGATCAGGCCAGATTGTGTGGTGTCCTGATCCCTGCCTGTGTCAGACTGTCACAGATTATAATGTATTAGCATATATGAATATGCTAATACATTACTAAGTATAAAAACAAACAAAAAAAGTAAAAAACAGTTCTCCCTTCACATGACTAAAAAAGTAAAAACATAATAAAAATAAATATTTAATAATAAATAATCGTGCATACATTACGCACACAAAAAAACCTACACATATTAGGTATCCACACGACCGTAATAACCTGTAGAATTTAAATCTAACAAGTTATTAAGTGTGAAATGGGAATG
The DNA here is from genome assembly GCA_025379985.1 of Phyllomedusa bahiana. Classification (NCBI taxonomy): domain Eukaryota; kingdom Metazoa; phylum Chordata; class Amphibia; order Anura; family Hylidae; genus Phyllomedusa; species Phyllomedusa bahiana. The sequence continues at coordinate 17,138 of JAODAL010011174.1, read as the reverse complement.
GTGTAAAAAAAATGTAAGAAAACCCCAAAAAATGTAAAAAAAATAATTTTGGGGAAATTCTGCAATTATTTATAAGTGAACTTAAGCTATTCCCCCATAAAGTACAACTCATCTCGAATAAAAGGAAGCCTCATACAATTGCGTCATTGAAAAAATAAAAAAGTTACAACCGTTGAAATTCAAGGAGGCAAAAACTAAAAAAATGTTCTGGTCATTAACTACTTTTCAGGCGTTGGGCTTAAGGGGTTAAAGAAGCTTGCAGGTAATAAAGGCAGATAATTGGAGCGCAGTTTTATGAAAGTACCCAAAGAGTAGAGTGCTTGATGGGACCAGTGAGGAATACAACATTTCACCCACCTGAGGCTTTTATTGTATATTTTATAGCCTCTTCTAACCTAATTTATAATTTGACTTAAAGGGGTTGTCTCGCTACAAAGAATAGCTTTCAAATTGTAGGGAACACAAAATAAAGACATTTTCCAAATATATTGCTTTGTTCCTCTGTTTTCCCAAGGGGATACAAGTGGATTTTTGACCTCCCGCTATTTCAGTTCCCTCAGAAAATGACCTGTAAACAATTCTCCCCCTGCTGTTTGTTCTATGAGATAACAGTGAGTGATAAACATCACACAGGTCACTGCAGGCCTTTCTGCTGAGCAGTAAAAAGCTTGATTTATGTAAAATAAACAGCACATAATTAGGGCTTTTGTTTTGAGGGATCAGATAAGAAGTACTGTTAGTAGTTTGAAAGCAATCTGATCTAATTAGCAACTGAAAGCACAGCACAGCATGGAGCTGTACAAGCACAAGCTGTATGCAAATTAGTCAGTCTGAACCAGGAAGTGGCAGAGTATTTCATTCATGCATCCTTTGAAACTCTGTAGGGAGACAACTCCTTTAATTGGCAGTGTAAAAAAAACTCCGATCAGTTTTGACTTGGAAAAGGCGGAACATTTGAGTTCCATCTGATAATGTAGAGTGCTACTAGTGCATTTCAAAAAATTAGAATATCATTGAAAATTAAAGGGGTTCTCCAGGATCTTTTTATTAGTTATAGGGTTCACAAATGTATTCTATTAACTTTGTGATTCATACTGTAATGAGTCTATACAATACATGGGTTTCTCTATTTGGTTTAAATTATTGATATCAATTATCTCTTCAGTGATGTTCTAATTTTTTGAGATGCACTAGTAAGTACTCTCATACATACCAGGTAAGGCTCTGTTCACACTAATCTCATTGTTTTCATTGACAGCTAAACAGGATCCCTAAGAATCCTCAGGGATATTATCTTTTAAATAATTATATTGGGATTTCTTCTGGGTTTTGATATTGCTGCTGCTAAAAAAATACCATAAGCAAACATGTAAATTCTGTTGGATCCCTTGAATGGAGGTGCGGACCACGTCCTACTTCTGTATACATATGTTCCATCTCCTGGTTTCAATAATTTGATCATTGCAGCCCGCCTCAATCGTTCCTATATTGGTATGGTCATCATGAACATAGAACAACCAGAACAAAATGTTTTTCATGTTGTATAATATTCTATAATAGTTTACCCACCACACCGTATTTCCTTTGAACTATTCGATGTGTAGGATTTAAATGTTTTACTGCGTATAGAATATAAAAACTAGAAATGAGATTTTCAGACAATTACATAGGTGCCTTCTGGCAACAATTTGTGATATGAGTTTGGAGATTTCACAATTTGTGTAGCTTTATACCTGGCATATTACTCGTCTGCCTCCAGCAGATCCTATGACTTATCATAAAGTCCTAACAATTCGGGATTTCCACTTACAAAATATGTATCCGTACAAGAATCAAAGGGTGATAATTTAGACCAGCTTACTGGCAAGTTGTTTGTTCACAGTGTGCTTTCCAAGAATTTCTTCTGATAAATCACAGTGTAATATATTCACAAAATATTTGCTAAATTGAAACATATGTAACAAATAGACCAGTTCATTTATTGATGCATTCCAGATAAGATAGGGGAAAAATAATCTAGAAAACACTGAACGCTGAAGAAAAATGTATGGAATCCCCATGTTACCTTGCATCTCTAAAAACAAATACCTGGTAAAGTGTGAAAAGACATTGTCTGCAGAGAAAAAAAGTTAGTGCTTTAAGACAAGCCTCTAGACGTAGCTCCTTCAAGATGGAAATCCAGCTCGGAGTGCGTCAAAAGATGTTGGTTGTTCCCAGTCACCTGTGTGCAAAAATTTAGGTGCAAGTATAAAGAAAAGGAGAAGATGATAAAAGTAAAACATTTTGGTAGAGAAAGAAACATATCATAGTGTCAGAAAGCCTAAAGGGGTTTTGCCACAAAGTAAAATTGACGTGGGAAGCTTGCAAATGAAATAAACATTTTCACCATTCATTATTTAAAATTTAAAAAAATTCTGCACCATTTTGTTTTAGTTGCTCCTTTAGTGATCCCCTTAGTTTACAAACTCATCTCCAGGGGATACGACAGAGCTGAGAGCTCTTCAGTCCTGGTCTCAAATGCTCAGACATCACTTCTCCTCTCAGGCAGCTACTGAGTGTTCACACCCCAGGTGCTGTCATTCTACTCCTGTCCCTCTTTTCTTAGTAATTTGATTAGTCAAACAGTGCAAATAAATAAAAAATAAACCTCAATCAGGTCTGTGCATTGAAAAAGAAAAAAAAAACACAGGTTTGGTTCCTGCAGGGATTTGAACCTAAAACCCTTGTGCCTGGAGGCAAAAACTTTACCTCTCAGCTACTCACAATGCTTTACATACACAGACCTTTCTTTGACTATAGAGAGGAAAGGCTTGGTGATGTCATCCTGCAGGGTCACATGATATGCAATTTAAACAAATCACACACACCCCTCTTCTGAGCCCACATTGCTGAAGAGCTGTATACAGGAGGTGTGAAATGAGATTGTGGCAAAAACCCCTTTAAAGCAATATGGCCTGACAATAGAACATATATAATAAAACAAATGGAAAACAAATGAGAGGAAACAGGAGACAATGGGCCCTGGATATCCCAAAATGGTACCAAGAAAAAGAAACTTCAACCTAAAAAATGACCCTAAACCAAGTCAAAGGGGGAAGTACTAAAAAGTTATTGGCCACAGAAAATTGCACTGCGGCATGTATTTAAAAATAAATTTTTTTTTACAACTAAAAAATAATAAAAAACCTTTAAACCCCCAAAGTTCAACCTCAGAATCCAATAACACATAATAAACCAAAAGGGGAAAAAACTAAAACCCCCACAAATATGGCGCAAGTATATTTTTTGTTTCACATTTTGCCCCACTTCGAATTTTTTCGCAGTTTCCAAGTATAATCTATAGTATAATCAATGACACCATTAGAAAGACATCTTTTCCCCGAAAAATAAAACCCCTCATATTCCCCATAATGAAAAAAAAGTTTGGCTCTGGGATTTTGAGGGAAAAAAAAAAAAACAATTTAATGTGTACGACTCTACAAAAGGCGAAAAAAAAAAAAAATTCACTGTGGTTTTGTAGCAGATTTTTTGAAAATCTTTTGATGCGCTGACCAACTTGTTTTTCAGACTTGTTGCAGATTTAAATTTACCGATAGAAGTAAAGGAAACTCAGAAACAAGTTTGCAACAAGTTTGAACTATGGCCAATTTCCTCACAGATTCTGAGCAGCTTCTCTGCAGCATGTGGACTAGATTTTATACAATTTCATCTAGATGGCGGTTAATGCAAAACCTCAAATGAAACTTATTGCAAGGGACTGTCAGGGCACACACAGAGACACAGAAGAGTGAGGCCCTGACACTGGTCCCAACCTCTGTTCCTGCCTTTTAGGGGAACCCGACTACTTAACCCCTTAACGACCCTGGGCGTATGAGTATGTCCCAGGGCCGCTAAGGGGCTTTGCAGGGGGATCGCTCCGCCGCTAACACCCGGCAGTAACAGCGCCGGCGGGTGGCTCCGCCCGCTGGCGCTGGTTCACCCATCAGACACTGCGGCAAAGATGGCCGCGGCGTCTGAATGAGCGCCGATCGGTGCCACGCACCGATTGTTACAGTCATCGGCATCTGCGCCGATCCGACGGCCAGACACGGTGGTGGGGAGCCCCGTGAAGGCTCCCGTCACTTACCCTGGCCGGTTTGCCCCACTTCCGTCCGCAGACAGGAAGTGGGGAAACCGCCATCTTTGTACACCCTGATGCATTAGGTTGTATTAACAAGTGCGCCCCCTAGTGGTCAAGCACCATAGGGGGACTAAATGTTACAGTAAAAAAAAGTAAAAAATAAAGTTTTAAAGTACAAAAAAAAAATATTAAAAGTTAAAATCACCCTCCTTTCCCCATTTTACAAATAAAATCATTAAAATAATAAAAAAGTTACGCATATTTGGTATCGTTGCATCCGAAAACGTCTGATCTATTAAAATATTACATCATTTATCCCGTATGCTGAACACCGTAGAAGAAAAAAAATTCCAAATGCCAAAATTGCGTTTTTTGGTCATTTTACGTCACTCAAAAAATGGAATAAAAATGATCAAAAAAGTGGCATGCATTCCAAACTGCTAGCGATAAAAAGTACACATCAGCCCACAAAAAATGCTGCCTCACTGACGTCCATAGGTGTTAGTACAAAAAAGTTATTGGTCGCACAACATGGCGCAGTGGCGCAAATTTCAAAAATAGAAAATGTTAGGAATTTTTTTACGGTACCAAAACATAACGGAAACCCTACATGTTTGGTATTGCCAGATGCGTATCAACCTGTAGAATACAGATAACACATTATATTTACCGAAGATTGAACGCCGTAAAAGCAAAACCCCCGCAAACATGGCGAAAATAAATTTTTTTCACAATTTGTCCCACTTGGAATTTTTTTTGCGGTTTCCCAGTATATTCTATAGTATAGTGAATAACACCACTAGAAAGTACATCTTGTTCCACAAAATAAAAGCCCTCATGTGTCTATGTAGGTGGAAAAATAAAAAAGTTATGGCTTTCAGAAGGCGAGGAGGGAAAAACGAACGTGTCACCAAAAAAAAACCGCCGGGTCCTTAAGGGGTTAACAGGTCGGCCCCAACCAGAAGACTGATGACTGCTCTGAGTAAGTGGAACACAGACAAAGATAAACAAACACTGAACAAACAAGAGAAGTCGGGCAGGCCAGGTCAGTAACAAATGGGCAGCGCAGTACAAAACGTGAGACAAAAGTATAACCAGGAACCAAGCAAGAGTCAGAGAGCACAGAAAGTCAAATGAGAATACAGGCGAACTATAGGGAACAGAAACCATATAGCAGGCACAGGTGATTGGTAAAAGAATCCATAAATAGGGAACCAGAGAACACAGAACCGAGGTGATTGGTGGAAAGAACACAAAACCAGATAGGGAAACAGGACTGTCAATCAAAGAGGAACACCGGTTAACTGAAAGAGTGCTGGAAGATTCCTGTCCACGGCGTTGGCCAGGAATCAATTAACATACAGGGAAAGAAGGACCAGTTCACACTGGTGAATAAGAATACACGGTATTACGTTAAAATCCATGGTTTACGTCGTACCGACCGTGGCCGGAGACCAGAGCCAAAAGCCGGGGGTGTGTCAGGCACAATCATGACATTTATCACCAAAATTCTGTACCCATACTTTTTTTTTATAATGCTTTTTAGTAGTCAGATATTTTTTTATTAAGCAAAGGTCCAAATTCCTTGAACTGATACGTAAATTACAAAACCATGATTGCCTGCAGCTACCGTCTAAGGGAAACAATTGCATACAGTTTTATGAATTGAACTGAGTAATAAATTGGCTCAGCTCTTTCTAGTGGAGGTTGAAGGCAGTCAGAATTTTATTGGCTACATGGAAATTTGGAGCTTTGTATTTGAAATAGTTAGCAACAAGCACTACATAAATACATCATGGAGTTGCTCAACAGAAAATGTCCCACTTGGATCAAAAAGTTAGACACTTCTTGCATTATAAGTAATTGGATATTCATACATCAAGCATTAGCCAAAATTGTTCAAAAATTTTGCTCAAATTTCTTTAGACAACTTTATAGGATAGCCCAAAATCCATAAAACAATTGAAAAGCTTTTTTGAATATATCTGAATACTTGATCTGTTTTACCTTAAAGGAGTTGTCTCACTACATTGATTCCTCTTACCTCTGTCCTGTTTTCTTGGTTTTATTTTGAATTCAGGGACGTGTTTACTGGCTTCCAATACGCTGCAGTAGAAGCCAGGTCTGTAGATATAGCGACCAGCGCTGGCAGCCTATCAGGATAGATCAAACAGGTCTGTAGCTATAGTGACCTGAGGAGCTGATTCAGCCCATACAAGAGGGGATATCTAGGAAAAGGTAGGACACCGTTAATGGACACATATTACAGTGACTTTTTTTTGCAAGATATTTAACATAAAAAGCAATCCTTGTAGTGAGACAACCCCTTTAAAGGGGTTGTCCAGTTTAACAAAATTATTGTAAAATAGGCCAGATTAGGAAAAAATAGAAAAAAATATACATCTGGTTCCTCTGCCACTGTAACTCCAGAGCACTCCGAGATCCACTCCTCTTCACTTACGGGTTCTTGTCCAGGCACACAGAAGAGACTCTATGTAGGAAATGCTCCATATCAGGGGTCTCAAACTGCGGGCCTCCAGCTGTTGGGAAACTACAGCTCCCATCATGCCCACTGTTATAGATTATATGCATGATGGGAGTTGTAGTTTCCCAAAAGCTGGAGGGCCGTAGTTTGAGACCCCTGCTCTATATTGAGTGAATGGGGCGCGAGTGTATAGGGACAAGAACCCGAAATGAAGAGGAGTGGGAGATAAGGTGCATTGGAGCTGCAGCGGCAGGATATCAGAAGGTGAGCATCACTTTTTATCAACTTTTCTCCATCATAGGCTCAATTAACCTATACTTTTATTAAAGTGGACAACTCCATTAACCTAGGAGTTTGTGGGAAAGAATATGTAATTCTATATAAAATGACTGCAAAGTCTTAGAGGAAGTTTGCTAATATCGGCTTTGAAACCTTTTCTCCATATTGCATCTATTTGAGTGAAAAGTCAAACAACAGAATCTATATGCGTCTGATGGAGAGAGCACAAAGCCTGATGTCTAGCGTTCAAATTACAGACTGTGACTGAAATGGACATGGGTAATTGCTGTAAATTGTTTTAATTGGAATCCGTTGTTTCACCCTATGGGACTCAATTTCAAGAGGACTATGGCATCCAACATATGCTTTCCTGCTGAAGTGTTGTTGCTGATGCGTCTGGACATTGTAGATTGTAATTATTTGCGGCTGCTTTGTTTGACTAGTACAAGAAAACAATAGAGCTGCTGATTCATTGTTCCAAATAATATAACCTAATCTTCTCTCTTGTAGTATAATTCTAATTCATGAGTGCTACTTATCAGTTCTGTCTTTCTCCCGCTGCTGTTTGAATGAATGGGTAGATATTGTTATCAGCCATAATGCCAGGGGTTTTCATACTTACGTGTCCAAATTAGTGTCCATTTGTGCACGTTAAAAGGATTTTCTTTTTCTCAAAAGAAATAAAGCAAACTATTGTACAGTAGAGAGAACTGTATACAGATGGTTGCTGATTTAGTTTGTAAACTTCCACAGTAGGGTTTGTAAAAGTGCCACGCAGTCAAGAACAAAATCTTATTACTTTTTCAGTGTTAGATTAACTAGGTTCATAGGAATGGACGGCCATTGTCTCAAGTTGACCACAGACAGATGAGGCTAGCTATTGACATATACAGGCAGTCCTCAACTTAGGGCTTGTTCACACGGCGTTTTTGTGATCCATTTTACGGATCCGCAAAACGGATCTAACAATTGTCAGTGTGATTAACATTGAGTTGAATGGCAAAAGCGCATCGCTGTTCCACGGGAGATCGACGATGCGCTTTTGAGAGCTCTCCTGCGCTGCGCTTTTCGGATCCGCTTTAAGAATTGACATGTAAATTCTTATTGCGGTTTACGCACGTGAAAGCCCATCGGATATAATGGAGTGCGATTTTGGCACTTGTCCAAAAGCGCTCCACACTCCTGGAACGTAACAGCTGCGCTTTGCATCCTAAAAGCGGATGCGAAAAGCGCAGTGAGCAGGGCTGGATCGGGGACGGCGGGGCAGGTGAGAGGCGCGGGGGCAGGTGAGGGGGCGGCGCTGGAGATCGGGGGCTGCTGATCGGCGTGGACGAGGTGACCTGGGACGGGACGAGGTGCTGCTGTGGGAGGACGAGGAGAGCTGGGACGGGAGAGGTGCTGCTGTGGGGGGGACGAGGAGAGCTGAGATGGGACGAGGTGCTGCTGTGGGGGAGGAGAGGAGAGCTGGGACGGGACGAGGGTGTGCTGGGGAGGACGGGAGAGTGAGATGGGAGAGGTGCTGCTGTGGGAGGACGAGGAGAGCTGGGACGGGACGAGGTGCTGCTGTGGGAGGACGAGGAGAGCTGAGATGGGACGAGGTGCTGCTGTGGGAGGACGAGGAGAGCTGGGACGGGACGAGCTGCTGCTGTGGGAGGACGAGGAGAACGGGATGGGACGAGGTGCTGCTGTGGGAGGACGAGGAGAGCTGGGATGGGACGAGGTGCTGCTGTAGGGGGACGAGGTGCTGCTGTAGGGGGACGAGGTGCTGCTGTGGGAGGACGAGGTGCTGCTGTGGGAGGACGAGGTGAGAGAGAGAGAGAGACAGAGAGAGAGAGAGAGAGAGAGAGAGAGCATTCAAAACGGATCCAAATAAAGTATCCAATGCTGCGTTTGGCGGATCCGCTTTCCGGATGCGCTTTTCAAGTGCCAAAAACGGATCCGTAAAAAGGATCCAAAACGCCGTGTGAACAAGCCCTTACACTGTTCCGACTTACATCTGTCCTCTAGTTACAAACAGAGACTTATGGGGCATGCTGGCACTTGTAGTTCCATGTTCCACAGCAGAGAGTAGCTGTGGAACGACAAGTTCCAGCATGCCACAGCAGCACATGAGGCGAAATTTTCTTAACAGGGACACAGACCGCAAAACAAATGTAAAAACCCTTCCTTGCACTATCCAAAACTACGAAAAAACTATTTTGTGCAGGAATTACATTTAATAAATATACCTGTCCTGACTTTCGTACAGATTCAACTTAAGAACAAACCTACAGTCCCTATTCCATTCGTAACCCGGGACTGTCTGTAGTACCTGGCCTATACAACCAAAGGTACCCTTACACATAAGTGTCAAATTGGCTAAACTCATAGGGCCACATGTATGAATCCCGTCGGGTCGGGGCGCACCTTTCCGCCAGTTTTCCGGTGGAATCTGCGCCTGATTTATGTCAGCGCCGGGGCGCGCTCATACATAGCATGTAAAGTCCGCCGCGCCTCGCCAGTGTTTTAGGCGCAGTGGGGAAACCCGAGGCGCAGTGCGGCGCTGTGCCTAGGATTCAGCGCCGGAGGTAGTGTGGTCATACATGCGGGGAAAAGTCCGCCGCGCCTGGCCAGTGTGTGGGGCGCAGTGCGGGGACCGAGGCGCAGTGCGGCGCTGCGCCTATGATTCGCCGCTGGGGGGTTAGCGCATCTTTACATGCGGGGAAAAGTTCCCTGGCCTCGCAGTGTATGGAGTGCAGTGCGGGGAAATGGGGCAGTGCAGGACTTAGGCGGCCGTGCGGGACTGCGCCGAAAAAACAGTTCCGATGCGAGACAGGCTGGAACAGCGAGAAATCATTCCAGATGTTGGTGCAGAGTATGAATCAAAAATCGCCTTTATAATGGAAAAGAGCTGAAACCTAAAAAATAAAAAAAACATAACACAAAATCACTTTTCCAATCTCCTAATTCAAAGAATTAGGTTTATAGGAAATTGCCGGGAAATACAGTAATTCAAATTCTGAAAAACTATTGATTGGTCGGCATAAACGGCCCAAACAGAATAGGAGGACAGTGAACCATTAAAACCTATGGGGAAGTTTGATCAATCAGAATCCACGGGGGGGATAGTTCAAAATACAGTAAAAATGCTGAAAAGAGCTCATTGGTTAAGCTACCAGGGACTTGGCTAGCTCAGCCAATCAGAATTTGGAGCGACAGAGACCCATTCTAGCCTATGGAGAATTATTGACCAATCAGAATAGGAGCGACAAAGGGCCCATTTAGTCTATGGAGAAGTTTAGACCAATCAGAATCCACGGCGGGATAATTCAAAATACAGTAAAAAGACAGAAAAGAGCTGATTGGCTGAGCTAGCGGGGGGGCTTGGCTATCCAGCCAATCAGAGCGCGGGGCTACTTCTCCCTTTTTAGTTATGGAGAGATGGGCGCATGAAATTCGGCATCAGCGCGTGCGGCATGAAGTATTAATAAAAAAAATTATTTTTTTAAATGTAAAACATTATCGATAAAGAGCAGAACCCTTCTTTACAAATAAAGCAGTTTAAAAACCCGAACAACGCGTTTTTTCGCCGAGACCGGCGCTACATAGAGAATTGCAATAGAGAGAATGCCGGGAAATACAGTAATTCAAAATTGTTTAAGCTTTCTCATTGGTCGGCATATAAACCAGCAATCGTATAGGAGCGACAATGTCCCAATATAAACCCATGGAGGAGAATTGACCAATCAGAATAGGAGCGACAATTGTCCCATTATATCTATGGAGAAAAATTGACCAATCATATTCAAAGGCGGGACAGTTCAAAATACAGTAAAATTTCAGGGAAACGAGCTGATTGGTTGAAGCGGCGGGGGCTCGTTACAGCTTAGCCAATCAGAGCGGCAGCTACTTTCTCATAGAGATCAATGGGGGAAAAAAAATTCTGAGCCCGCTCTGTGATTGGCTTTAAGTTAAAAGAGGCGCCGTTATTTGGACCAATGGGAGAGCAAGCGACGCTCCTATGGGTTTTCTAATGCAATCTGAAATAAAACTGTACACGCTAGCTCAGCCAATCAGCTCTTTTCTGTCTTTTTACTGTATTTTGAATTATCCCGCTGTGGATTCTGATTGGTCTAAACTTCTCCATAGACTAGAATGGGTCTTTGTCGCTCTATTCTGATTGCTGAGCTAGCCAAGTCCCGGTTTTGCTCAGCCAATCAGCTCTTTCTACATTTTTACTGTATTTTTTAACTATCCGCGTGGATTCTGATTGGTCTAAACTTCCCCTTTTGGTTTTAATGGTTCACTGTCACTCCTATTCTGATTGGCTGGTTTATGGACCATGAGAATAGGTTTCAGAATTTGAATTACTGTATTTCCCGGCAATTTCCAATATCATTTAAATTTTTGATATTATGCCGTTCTAGAGTTTTGGAAAAGTGTTTTTTTTTTATTATGTTTATTTTTTACGTTCAGCTCTTTTTTTTGACACTGTTTTCTGCCTTTATAAAGGGATTTTTTTTCGGAATTATATCCTGCTGCACGGAGCGGAGCGCCGAGATTTTCTGTCGGGGATCTTCGATCTGCTTCCTCGCATGTTCCGATCCTGCTTACTTCGCTCGGCCGGAGGATTTAGACCAAAAAAAAAACTGGTCTGCCTGTCGGAGCTGCCGAGCGCTGCACTGCGCCTCGCTTTGCCGACTCGCCATCGTACATGCCTCAGGCATCGGGGCGCACCGCGTCCCGCCCCCGGAAAAGCCTACCCTGCGCCCCCACTGCGCCCACTGCCCGCCCCTTCATGCGGGGCCCCAGCTTAAAGTGGCGAAACCTGGGGCCTAACACTGAATCCCGCGTCCGACAGCGGGATTCGGGCTGGGAGGCGCAGTGTATGGCAAAAAACGGGCGAAAAGCCCGATCATACATGTCGCCCATAGAGTCAGCCAGAGTCATACGTGTATGGGGTGTGCCAACTCTCCCCTCACAGCTGATGTCTATTGATAGGAGGTTTTCTCAAAGGAGGTAAACCAGTACCTTTGTTATTAGCTAATAGATGGGTATTAGGGATCTGTACAACACAGATCTGCAGTATGTTCATGTTTAAAGGGGTTTTTCTGACCACTCTGTTTCACCTGTTCTCTTTACAGCCTTTACAGCTTCAGACTTCCACTTCCTGTTCAGGCTGTGGGTGGTTCTATAGCAGTGATAGGTATGTCAACTCTGCTATTCCTAGCTGAGCCTTTTGGGCTATGTCTACACAGCATAGCGTTACGAACGTATTTTCGGCGCTTTTAGTTTTTTAAAAGTGCTGAAAATACGATCGGCCCCATAGACTAGAATAGAAACGATGAGCTGTAGTCTCCACAGCTCATCTTTTTTACGATCGTCTTTCGGCGCCGGCGTATTATACAACATGTTTGTGTTTTAGTTTTCTTGGTGTCTTCCCAGACAAACAATTGAATGGGTGATGTCAAAAAAACGAGACGCGATCGTGGTTTTTGTACAAAACATGACAAAAACCGCTGTCCTGCATCGGGAAAAAAATGGTCGCTTTCGGCCGTGTTTTGTCTGATACAGTGGAGACATAGCCTTAGAGGGTCATTGCTAAACAGTAGGGCAGAAGGCAACAGAAGTGAAAAGGGATAAAGGGAATGTGTCATCAAAAATGAGTCATTGTTTAAGTCCCATTTTTATGTTAAACACGTTTTTTAGGAATTTTTAGCTTTTTTTTTTTTCATATCACTTTCCTCATTTTTTAATAATTCTTAAGTCTTGCAGTTTTCCCTTTGGCTACTATTCCTTGTTTGCTTTAACAGCAGTCAGAGAGATGCTTTACAGTAGCTTCATGCATTAAGGAGACTTAAGACTGACTCAGTCCCATTCACTTCTATAGGAGAGTTTTCTAGTCATGCTCTGTGACCTGGGAAGAAATCAGTGTGCAGGGAGGTGAAAGGGTGAACTGTGACTATCTCCTCTTGGAATGGTGGATCCTGTGTTATCTATTCACACTGGAGCCTCCTTTCCCTTTGACCCTCTTTGTGCTGATAATGAGCAGACTACTGAGAATCCTTCTGTACAGAACCGTAAGTGTCCTACTATTAGGCTTAGTGGCCAAAGTGAAAACTACAGGACTTAAGAACTATTAAAAAATATTGAAAGTGATATGGAAAATTAAAAAAAAAAAAAATTCTTAAAAAATGCGTTGAACATAAAAATATGAGTTAAACAATAAGTCATTTTTGATGACACATTCCCTTTAAAGTTTGTCAGTAACATAATAAACAAGATCCTGTACCACTTATAAGACACAGCAGGAAGTGATCTCATCTTCCTGGTCAGGGATCTATAAGTGAAAGAGGTGGTCGGTAATCTAATGAAGCTTGTGTACCCATGCAGAAGATAAGAACAGCTCTAGCTCTGAGAGAAGTCAAAATTAGAACAGCAATGTATTTGATAATAGTCTTTAACTTTGCTTACATGTTTAAAGCTAATCTTTGTGGTAAGAAATACTCTTTAAAGATTTCTCTGTGTCTAATAAGAAAACGGTCAACTAATTGAGATCAGGGAAATCATTTGTAAAGTCTACAGGAAATTTAAAATTCTCAATAGTTAATAATTATCAATCATTTTGCCATTTTGTTACATTTTGGCAAATGTAAGAGAAGTCCTAGTTTTTGGGTGGGAAGAAGTTGCACAGAAAAAAAATCATTGCATATTAGTAGTTAGGTAATGTTAAAGGGGTTTTGCCATGATGTAAAGTTGACGTGGGATCCTCCAAAATGGGTATTTAATCACTTTTCTAAGTATATGTAATTACAGAAAGTGAAGTCTCTGAGAGCTACAGCCTTAATCAGATGCCCTTAGTTTCCTGACTGTTTACATTAGACACGACCAGGACACTGACAGGAGCTGATCTGGCCGCGCTTGCGTGTTTGCACTTCTTATCTGATGACAGGGAACATGAAGGAGCTTGTAAGGGGCTAGGGAGAAAAGTGCAGTGTATGAGGCTGTCTACTGTATAGAGAATCCACTGGTTGTAATGTAACTATTTGAGTAAACTTTGCAGACGCTCCCTGCTTTCTCGCTCTCTGCTCACCCCGCCTCCCTCTCCCCCATGACTCAGCATGCTTTATCTTCTCTCCTGAGCAGATAAGAGGTAAGGAACTTACTTCATGGCAAAACCCCTTTAAAAACTACACTTTTGTTAGTGGCAGCTTTGCTACTTAACTTAACTATTTAACTAGTGGCACAAGAAAGTGTAGCAAAATATACAGCTCTGGAAAAAAATTAAGAGACCACTGCAAAATTTTTAGTTTCTCTGATTTTTCTCTTCATTGGTATGTATTTTTGAGAAAAATGTATATTGTTATTTTATTATATAATCTACTGACTGTCACGGACGCCCCTGCGACCACTGTCCCGGGTCGCAGGCGCGTCTGTGCTCCTACACCGAGCGGAGCCCCGTCCCGCACGTCGGGTGCGGGGTCCGCTCACCTCCCCGTCCCCGCCGGGGTTCACTTACCCGGCCACGCTCCTGCTCAGTCTGTCTCCATCTACCGGCGCGTGGCTCCGCCCCTAGGGGCGCGCGCGCGCTGGCAGTTTGAATTTTAAGGGACAGTGCGCTGGTAATTGGTTCATTGCCGGGCACTGCTCCTATTTAAGTCCGCCCCCTTCCTGCCGGCCTTCGCCGGATTCTTGGTGTATGTTCCCTTGGAGAAAGCTGCCTAGAGTGTTCCCATTTGCCTTACCGTGTACCGACTGTCTGCCTACGTTTACCGACCACGAACCAGAGCCGCCTGTCCTGACCTCCTGCTTGTCTACCGTCTACGAACCAGAGCCGCCTGTCCTGACCTCCTGCCTGTCTTTGACCACGAGCCTGCCTGCCGTTACTGTACCTCGCACTCTTGGCCGCCACTGCAGGCAAGCCCCGCCAGTGGTAGTGACCTGGTGGAAACCCGCCGCTGCAAGACCATCCCGCTTTGCGGCAGGCTCTGGTGAATACCGGGACCCACTTAGATTCCACTCCCCGGTGTGGGCTTACACCATCGCCTGCGGTGGTCCAGTGGATCCACCTCCAGACCGTTACACTGACAACATGTCTCCGAAATTCAAAGCAAAAGTTTTTGTATTTATTTGCAGTAAATGAGAAATCTCAAAATAATAAAAAAAAAGAAGCAGAGCTGTCAGACCTCAAATAATGCAAAGAAAACAAGTTCATATTTCTTTAGAAACAATAAGACTAATGTATTTAGTCAGGAAGAGTTTTCTTTTAACTCCCTTGGTATGGTAAACGTTACTTTTTCATTCAAATTCCTTTTGGCCTATTCTTAGCACTTGTTTTGCCATTCAGCTTGTCCTATTGCAAGAGGATTGTGAAGACCACAACAGTGTTTTTTACACTTTACTTCATTAAATAAGATTTGGTTCAGATGATCACCTAATTAGAAGCACATTAAGTAGAATGAGGTGGACTTTGGTTGGAATTCAACTGACACTGGAATGGCTGTCAGACATGTAGAGATGCTGATTTTTAGAAAACTGTGCAGTGGTCTCTTAATTTTTTCCAGAGCTGTATAATTACCCAAACATTACAGACCTCCATAACTATGTATAATAGTGAATATAACAGGAGAAAAAAGTTCCCAAAACTGGATTTTAACAAAATGGTTAAAGAGATTGAGCAGGGAAAACAAAATCTGAATTGGCTTACCTGAGTCTTTAGTCATCTCACTGTGATGTTTTCTGTGCTAATTGTTGCTTTTTCTATGCTAAATGTAGCCCCCCTTTTCCCTGCAGCATAACAACATCATTTCCTGTTTGAAAGTTTTTTGCCCTGTAAAACTACCAGTCACAAGATCCTTTGCTGTGCTTTGTCCTCACTTCTAAACCTCAGTTTCAGTTTATACCCTGTTTCCTAACTCATGTTCAAAATCTTGGAAGGCAGGATCGAAAATTGGTGTGACTTCAAAGGTTGCACTGAAAGTCAAATCCAAATCCCTTTGGTCACCTGATCTCCTGGGCTTAACACAAACACGTGTCCTGTGTGTAGAGACATAATCTCCAAAAAATTAATTTTTTGGAGATTATGTGACAAGTTTGGTGAACAGGAATGTTCAAGTGGGGAATCTAGGGAATGGCAGGTTTTTTGAGTCAGAAAATTAATCTGGATTTTTTTTACATGAAGCTAATGTAGTTTTTTATTATCAACCAATTCAATTGAATGAGATAACATCCATACAGCTTTCAGAAATTAAATAAAACTTACAACAACAATTCGGGCAGGTGGAAGTAGCCAGTCTGGGGACATATATACAACAACAAATTGTGTATAGAGGATTACGGATTAGCCTGAGACCAAATACACATTTAGAGGATCCCATTTTTATCAAGGGCTGGGAAAAACTGCTAACTGAATGCTCTCTGAAATTGATGAAATATCTGTCAGAATATGAGAGAATTTCATTCAATAAATTAAGTGAACAACTAAATCAGGAGATAGTGGAGATTAATAACTTTGGGCATCCAGATTTCCTGAATTAGAACAAAAATTACAACAAACATAGAATCTCTGAGAGAAGAAATTGGAAAGGAAACATAATCAAATATCTGAGGGATCGAAAAGACTTTGATACAATCAGGTTTATATTTGGAAAAATAGTAGATTTACCTACAAACCTAATCTGTATTCAGATCTGTCAGATTCCGAGACTTCTGCTGTGGAAGAATCCTCCACAGGTTCTATTAATAGCTATACGCAGGGGAAGAAAAGTGGCTGGAGGAAGGGTCAGAGAAAGAACAGAGGTTGGACAAATAAGAAAACGCATAAAAAATCTTCTACTCAGGCAGTGCAAGATCAGAATCCTCAGAGATGTCAATCGGGAGAGGGATCAGTGGGATCAAATACATTGTCCTCTTCTGCATCCTGTGGTGTGGCGGCCCATGGGGGGGGGAGCACAGGCAATGATCTTAAATGGCAATACAAATACGCCACCAGTGGCAGGAAATGGACAGGTTATGAACACAGCGCAAACTCAATCTCAGACGCTAATTTCATCCACTTTTTTTAGAACCACCAAGGATTCTCTTGCGGGATCGGGAGAAGGGGAATCTCGAAATAACAAAGGTGGAGCACTACAAGTGATTAAAATTTCATAGATTAAGGAAAAACAAAAAAAAAGGTTGTTGTCATCGGTTTCGTTCACTCCCATGCCCAAATTTAATGAATTTGTATGGGTAAAAGATATTAATCTTTTTGCTAGAAAGTTGGCTTTTAAAATA